>CAEFZX010032109.1:0-45459 GCA_903066825.1 Alfaro cultratus
CTGCAGTAGTAATTTGTCCAGATTATTCTTTTTTATCAGTGGTTTGATTACTGCTGTTTTAAAAGCCTGGGGGAAAACGCCTGATGATAGTGATGAGTTTACTATTTGGATCAGATCATTAGCAATGACAGGCAGGACTTTCTTAAAAATTTAAAGAGTTTCTTTAAATTTTTTGGGATCATTGCAGCTGTAAGCTATGCATCACTTGCTCTAAATACCTCACCCTTGCACTGTTTAATACTGTACATGTGGAGAGGAACCTTCACAATAGATCATTTTCTCATTTCTGAGCCTTGTATCTAAAAGGACAACATATTCTGACATTTACATAAATCTCTTTTCCCTTTATCTTTTTTCTGTCTCATCTATAACTGCTGACGTTTTGGTTTTACTATGTCAGTCACTTTTTTATTTGTCAGTTCCTATATTTAATTTAGTCTACCAACAGTCATCATGTGATCTTGTTTTAGCCTAGCCAGTCTCTTTCCATGTCTTTTTGCTTTATGTATATTTTGTAAATCTGCTTTGAAGTGACTGTTTGTCGAGGTTTTTTCCTTCAGAGAAGATTACGTCCAAAGATTTCTTCGCAATATAGACTGTTCATGCTTGTGTAAATTTCACAAAAGCCATTTTCCTTACTTTACTCAGGTTTGACTACTTGAGGGCATGTAGATAAACAGAGAGGCAGATCTTCTTTGAAGAACACTTATCAAATCTCTTTTCTTTTTCTTACACATTTTTGTTCTTTACTGCTTCTAGAAACCAGTCCAATTGTTTTAAAAATACATCCAATCATTTTTTTTGGCAATAAGTGAATTGCCAAAAAAACCAGTTCTCTTAAAGTCTCAAATACGAGTCGTTTCAAAAGCTTTACGATTGTTAAGTCACAATTTATGGGCACTGCCCCGTTACCTAGCAACCCCAGCTGAGTCCAGCTGAGTCCAGCCCCAATTCGCTCACTTCATTATTAGGATACGAGCATGTTAGGTCAGCTGGTTTTACCGCTGTATGCGCTGCACAGTGGCTACTGGAAAAGCAACATGCTTTGTTGCTCCAATGAACAACATGTGTCCATACACATTTTCCCAGTCTCTGGGTGACAGAGCCTTCATTTTATTTTTAAAACATGTTTTCATTAATGTTTTATGCACATTATAAATTATTGCATTGGAAAAGACTGATGGAAATGATGAAGTTGAAAATAATTAATTTTGCAAAAAAAAGAAAAAAAGAAAAAAAATCACGCTCACTTGAGGGATTTTTTTGTTTTTACTTTTTTTAAAAAAAGCACTGAAGGGAAGATGGAAACAGGTTTGCCGATTAAGTTCTGATATAGTGATTTTCCCCATCCACTCGTGGGTGTGTGCCTTACTAAAGACTCAAACCTTGGAAAAATTTCAAAGTCATATCATGTAGCACAGACTGGAGGACTTTCAGCCAGGAGTGGCCGGCAGGTTGTACTCGCGGCTGGAATGATTGGGAGTGGTGGAATGGACCTTGACAGAAGGAAAGTTCTGTTCCTTTGGTTTGCTGCAAAACTGCTAAATAAACATGACCTACCTTTCAGAAACCACTGCGGCCTGCATCCTTAGCAGTTGTGCAGGAGGCTCCACATCTTGTGCTCCTGGGTCTGACACAGGGTCAAAGATGTACTGTTATACAACTATGCATGTGTTTTCGGCCATTTCCACATTTATAAATGTTGAGTGTGTCAGGGACCAGCAGCAGCTTATTTGCATAATACTGACTGAGCCAAAAAACATCTCATTTTGAAAGAAGCAGAACTGACCAGGTGAAATCTCATTATCAGAGAATGATTTTGTGCATAAAATGTAATGAACATGTTTTGTTACAGCCCATAGGCCTACCCTAACTTGTTCAGGGAAGCATATTAGATCCCCTGTAAGTGAGTCTTATGAGACAAAGCCCGCCTCTCAAGAAGGAATGACATTGTTGCCAAAACTAGACGTTCTCACATTTACTATTCATTTGGAAAAGAACAATAACAGTCCTCTTAACTTGTCTGCTGTCCAACCTTCAAAACATCTTCCTCTGCACCATGCAAACAAAACCTCTGAAGAGACCACATCTCCTGTCACCATGACTAAGAGGTTATTCTGACCCGTCATGTCACAAGCACAACAAACTGAGATACACTCATAAACACAAAAAGTCATTTATTTTTGGCAGGTCTTTGTGAAGAAGGTGACCTATTTTAGAATCACAGCTTTCATAACTATATTTTTCTGCTATTTCCTGATTGTCTACATAGGTCTAGACAACTATCCATCCATTATCCAACATGCTTTTCCCTAGTGTGGTCATCAGGGGTGATGGTGCCTCTTTCCAGGAGTCAACGGGCTAAAGGTGGGGTATCTGGACAACTACTTTATCCCAGCTTTTGTTCTGCAGCAAAGCCCCTTTTCATTCTGAATTAATTTTATTACAGTACATAATGATACTCCTTCACATTGTTAACCTTTCAAACTTTGATGCTCTGGCCTCTGTTTGTGCCCCTCTGCACAAGCAAATGTTAGGTTAGCCAAAGGGTAATGTACACTCAGAGTGGGACAGTTGGATAAAGAGTCAGGTTTCTGTTAAGAGGTTTGTACTGCTTTGGGTTTGCATTATAGAGTCTGTGTGGAAACCCAAAGTAGATTTGATTCAATCAGATGACTTTCTATCTGCAGGGAAATAAGATATTTTAGTATCACTCATAAGCAACTCAAATAGCAGATATTACAGTACAGTATTCACACTAAATCACATTTCAACAATAATCTTTATTTGATAAAGATTATTGTTTATGCTTAGTGTAATGTTCAAAGTGTGGGACTTAATTTTATTCCCCAGCTTTAAACTTCTTCACAACTTTATTCCTGACCTGTCCATTTGTTCCTTGATTTTCATAATGCTGTTTTTTTTTTTTAAATTAATATTCTCTAATAAAGTTATGAAGCATTGACAGAATCATGCGTTTATACTGAGATTAAAGTTTACAAAGGAGTCTGAATACTATAGTTACTTTTGAAAGCAAATAATTGCCCTAGATTTTATTTAGGGGTATTAGAGTAGAGTTGCTTACTTTTGTTTAAAAGTAATTAAATCCGTGTATATTTTTTCTTCTACTTAGTTATGTGCTACTTTATATTGATCTATGAAACGAAACGACACATTGAAACTACAGGTAGCAGTGTTAAGAATAGAGGGCATGAAAATTTCAGCAAGACGAGGAAAAAATACCAATATAAACTATTTTGAATGTTAATTCATTTCTGTTGCTTATAAATTTCAAAATTCTATAAAAATAATAAATTTAGTTAAACATATTTTCAATATTCTGTCAAAAATACTGCAAAATAAGGAAAAAGGCTTAGTTGTGACAGACAGTCTGTACATCACTGACACAGAGATGCTTACTCAGATCAGCCAGACAGCTCCATTACAGCTCTGACAGCTCAATCCTCTAGATAACAAATCACCTACCTAGGCGTCTTCCATGGAAAAGAGCATGTGTCAGAAATGTCAACATGCAATAATTTGTTAAACTGTGCTATCTATATATGTGTGCATATATAGCTTCTTAAGGTCAAGCGCAGCTCAGGATTTCCGTATATGTACTTTCTATAGAATGAAGCAAACAACTTGTATTGATAGCCTTGTATCAATACAAGCTACAAGAAAATCCACATTTTTATTTATTTTTTTTTTTTTTTTACACTACATTTTTACAGTGCCTTGCACCACAAATCTCTATATATTTTGTTGTTGTTCTGGTGCATAACTTTGAAATGGAAGGAAAAGCGTACATGTTTTTCCAATTTTCTTTTTGCAAATACGCCTGGATAGTGTGGCCTGGTTTTATGTATTGCTCACTGTACTCGTGTGCTTAGTACAATCTACCTATATGCTAATGTAAAGAGGGAAACATAATTTCACAGTAAAGCATCATGGCTGCAGGGACACTTGCTGTAGTTGAGGTTCATGGGAGGTGGGTTGGGGTGAGGGCGTGTTATAGAAATGCAAACAATATTTTTTCAATTTTTCTTGGATTTGTGTTGGACTACCACATTAAGTCTTCTTATTTGTGGTTTTAATATGAACATAGGTGAAAAAGTTCAAGTGGTATGACCACTTTTGCACCTGGGGAGTCAGTATTTGTGTTCCTCTTAAATAGTGTGCGTGTGTGTGTGTGTGCTGTTGTATGAACGAACCAATACACACCAGCATCCTACTCCTGTGCCTGAATGGGGACGGAAGACTGGGGGGGGGGTCATAGGAAGACAGGATGGGGTGGAGGTGGGGGCGATGAGTCCACCCCGGTTCTAGTATCCATGGTAACCCTGTCCTCCCCTTCCAGGATTCATGTAAGAGGTGAGGGAGACGATGGGATGTGGAGAGGTGGCAAAGGGACTGGATGGAGGAAGGGAGACAAAACAAATACAAACATTTGAGAAATGACTGTCAATCCCAGGAACATAAAAGTAGATTAGAGAGGCTAAAAGGACATTTTTAAATAGGAAATGAGAGATAATACGTGAAGAAAACAAAACATGTGGGTTTACCAGATAAATGGAGAAATAAACAAACAGGAATTGCTGATGGTATTCTCTCTTTGTCCTGTAAGTAAATAAAAATCATGGAAGTCGATGGAAAGATAATGAGATTAGCTGACACTTTATAATATTCAGTGTTTACGTAGAATTAGATCTGTTGTTGTTAAAGGCTTTACTTTGAGTTCTTTCTTTTATTTTGTGAGGAATACTTATACTGTGCCAGAAGAGGAAACTCATCAGCTGTTCCCGCTGAGCTGAAAGCAACAGGGAGACAGACAGAGAAAGCAACAGAAAAGTGCAAAACAGACAGATATTATGTGTTTGTATGTCTTCAGAATATTAATGTGAACTCATTGTGTTTGTGACTGTGAAAAATGAGTGTAGCTGCTGTTTCCCGCTTCAGCTCAGTAACCATAAAAAGCAACTGTACTATAATGAATAATGACATTACATCATTATGTATAGTAAGGATGAGAAACGAGATGTTGAGTAGGGGAAATAGTGTTTTATTTTTAAATGTATTTATTTTTTGCATGTTTGCATTCTTCATATAGTTCTTTTTTTTTCTTATTCATCTTAACCGTTAAACAAATCCGCTGGTAAAATTCCTAAAACATAAACAATTATTAGAAAACAAAATACTGCACATCTACCAGTCTTTTCTTTTAGTTTGTAGGAAGACATTTTCAAACATTCAGCTGCTTCCTAATGAACGCCAGGATTCCTCAGTCAGTGTGACTCTCTAATGAAAGCTCATCTAAATCACAGTGTGACAGAAGGGCCGGTTTGGGATATTAAAAATTAATCACAGGCTGTGTAAACGTGATTGGAAGAATACATCCATCATATACGGAAGCAAGAGACAAAAGGGATTGAGAGGGAAGAGTGAGATTTGATGGACGAGAAAAAGACAAGGTCAAGGCCGATCAATATGGGCTGCAACGGCACAGGTGAGATTATCAGTTTATCTCGTGTGACCCCTTTGCTTCCTCTCAGCCTCCTTTTGTCCCATGTGCGCACACGTATTTTCATCCTCACTGTGGGTCAGAATATAGTGGTTACTGAGAGGCAATTTCACAGCTGTTGGTCTGACCACCTCTAGACCTGGAACTTCATTACAGCACTCTGGCACAGCCCGCAGTGCACACATAGGCAGGCACATGACACGCTATGGTGCAGTCGAAAGCTCGTGTTGAGCCATCAATGTGCCACTTTATCATAATGGTGTTGACATGTAGAAAGGCCAATTCCTATTGTAAGTGGCCTGGTGAAGGATAAGTCATATTATGCATCATCGACAGGAGAATTAGGATGAGAAAAAGAGGTTCAGTTGGAAGAAAAGAAAACTGCAGACAAGTTACTGAACCAGTACAACTGCTGGCTAAACCTATCTACTTACAGGATTTATAATTTATGAGGAATCTAACTTCATCTTTGAGTATTTGTAGTGTTTGTGTTTTGTCCATTGGATACAAGATGTAACATAAACTGCATCTTTTATACTCAGCTCTTTTGCACCACAATATATTGATGCATCAACATGCACCACCACAGATTCTGTCAAAATCAACCTATCAGTTACTTGTTACCTCCACTTGCGAACAAGATTTCAAGACGCTGGAAGTCTTTCACATGATGAAGATGTTTTCTTTACCCCCTCAAGCTCATCTTCTACCCTGTGGTAAGGTTAAATGGCTAGAAGAACAAAAGCTGCAGGAGCTGAACTCACTGAAAAAGTGAGATGCCTGCTTTCCTCAGGAGAAAACAGGCAAAGGAAGCAGAGATTTCAAGATAAGTGGATAATGACTGTGTTTTATGTGTAAAGTTGCAATGCTATCAGCCATGATGTATTTGGATCAAACCAGTAATAGAACTAAATTTGCTACTGAGGAAGTGCGGAAGTGAAACAGCAAAAAAGAGAAAAGAGTCAAATCTTTTTTTGTTTGTCCACTACTTTCTGCATGATTTGGAGCAGTTTGATACACATCCTGTGCCTCAAGGACATGCATTGGGCACCAGTTCTATTTTCAATGTAAAGACAGCTTTACTGGAATTAAGACTTATAACCAGTAATGCAAACTGGCTCTTACAGATGTAGAAGGAGCTGCTTGACATTGTACAGCTGTTTCCCCATTGTACACCAACATTGGTCTCTTCTGTATGTTCAACCTGGAATGCAAAATGTATTTCCTCTATTTGGAATCTATTAGTCCAGGGCTAAACTCTAAAATGTTGGATTGGGGCCAGCTTCTAGTTTAAAACTGTGTGACACTTTTGTAAGGTCAAAATACTAACTTTTGTATGCGCAATAAATCCTTGAGTAAGTTGTATTTTATTCTATGTTGTACTGTGATAGTATTGTAACCAGTCCAAGTTTTAACTCGGGTTAAAGTGCTTGGCTAGGGTTAGGGCTGGAGCTGGGATAGACTCCAGCCCTTGTGGGCATCCATTGAATGAAGCAGGTGTAGTTCATGGATGAATAAATCTCCAACGCCACAACAAACCCACATGGCTCAGAATAAAAATATATATTTTAAAAAAAACACTGTTACAAAGCAACAAATCCCACCTTCATACATGATGACAACCCAATTACATGACAATGCTGCTCCAAAATTGCCCCTCATGTCTTACTGCCAACCCTCGCTACAACGCCTACGCTAATAAGATAAACGCAAACTCTCTTTGTTGTTGCCTGTAAATTATTTCAAGTTGCCTCACTCGTGTCAGTCAAGGTGTGCTTAAAAAGAAACAGAGGTGATGATTACAGTGGCTATAGTTACCTGCTAGTTACTGGTCTTGTCACTACCTGTGGGTTGCTGTCTCTCACTCTGTCTTTTATCACTTTTCCTCCCTCCTTCCTCCAGTTCGCGTTGTACCTCACATGATGCTCCTCAAAGGAGGGGATTTTTATTCTCATGTCAAACCCATCCTCTTTACTACTTTCTCTGGTTCTTTCCTATTTGTAGTTTCCCTTTACACGTCAGTGTCGCATATCTCAAACTCTCTCCTCTCTCTTAATTTTTTCCACTATTTACCTCTGTCTTTATCCTCTTTTACCTCACCTCTCCAATACTTCTTGCCTGCTCCCATAGAGCTGCCCGTTCCAGCTTTTCCGGACTGTGAACCTGTCCCCCCTCTGTCACAGACAGAATGACCATGCCAGTGTTGATTAGAGCCTGCATGACCAGATGCTCTGCTAGGCTTAGCTGAAGCCTGTGGGAAAGAGTGCTGCTTATTTAGCCTCAGGAGATGGATTGAAAATGATGGGGGGGTAAAACAAGCACAGATTCTCTTGTGCTCAAGGAAGTCAGTAAAATACTAAGCAGCCCATTTTAACATTAAAATTGATGAATGATCAAGCTCATTGTAAACATGCAAAGGGTTTTTTTACTCAGTTTATCTTGATCACCCGGTTTGAATGACGATGCCTTGCAGAAGGAAAAATGAACTGTATTAAAACATGTTCAATGCGATTTATTTAGCCTTTTTCAGGTGGCAATATTGCAAAACTCTTTCTAGTAGCTGCTAGCATGTTACTTGACCTTGTGAAGTAAGTACACCCTTTTATTATGAACAGTGGATATGAAGCTGAGCGGTTTATATGTAATTTCCTTTTGCATTTATACTCACCTGTCACTGAATCATGTACACAGGCTTCTGCTTGACGCAAATAACAAATCAGCCAATCCAGTGCTGTTAATTTAATACATTAAGGTATCTATGCATAGTGAAGACTTCTCCTGAAGGCAGGATTGTGGAAGTATGCTGGGATTTTTCTGCACAAACTGTTTTCAGATTATCAAAAGAAAAAAAAAATCTCCAGCGAGGAACAGTAATGTGAATAAAAGTGTCTGTTTTTGAGATGATAGAAAGGCAAAATTACCATTTGTTGCCACCAAGTCATGTAGAATACATCTCTGAACAAACAACTGCATGCCCATGTCAGCTTTGAACAGAAAACTGAGGCTGCATTTAACACTGGCTTTTCAAGACTTTAAATTGTTTAGTTAAAGTCTTATTATCTGTTGTCTGTAAAATGCAAACTGTTTTACAGATAACAGTTTGAGTTTTATCTGTTAAAACAAAAATGTGAATCACCCCATAATTCTGTTGCAAAAAAATTCAGCAATTAGTTTATTCTACCTCCATCTCACACAAAGGAATCCCTATATTGATGATGTAAAACATCAACTGAAACGAAGAAGCAAATGTGCATTTTTAACTGTATACCTTCAGAGCCTTTTACAATAAAATATGGCACTTGAGGCAAAACTTATTGGCTAAAAGTTTGAAACTTAACAAAAATAAACTGAGGCTGGTTTCGTCTTTTCTAAGGAGGATTGAGTCATAAAATAATTCTAACTATTCCCTTGCATTTTTTTTAATTCAGCTCAAGGATGAGAGTCAAAGTGGAGAGAAATATGTCTTTTTCCAATTGTCATACAGTGAGAAGCCCAGTTCAGCTCGAACAGATCAAAACTGCTGGCTAAACAACAATTTACACACAGCTGTAAAAAAAACTGCACTTGAGAAAATAGGAAACTATTTTTAACGTGTGCCATTTTCAGCAGATGCATGACAAAAAGCCAGGCTTATTATTGTGTGTAATTAACAGACGTCCCCCGCTGGTACACGACAAATTACTGGATTTAAATAATTGTTCAGTGTTTGCCTTTGGTGCTCAGAAATGTTTGGGATTTTATTAACCTTTTCTTTATTATTCCTTTTTCTTTTCACTGTACTAATTGGAGAACAACAAGCATGATGAAACTGCAAGCAATTGCCTCATGAGGCACAACTCCATTTCACAGGGTCTGTTATTCTCTTTGTCATCAGTACACTAGGAAATGTTCAAAAGTTGAATATTTTATTTAAAGGTACAGGTGCAAGAAGGGGAAAAAAAAGGAAGATTTGCACTGGATTTTCTCATATGTTGACCAGAAAGAAAAGTCTTAAGAAGAGCTGGAGGAGGCAGTATTGGATTAAGGCTTTATCTTGATGGAACATGAGTATCCACTGGAGAAAAGAATTGAAGCATCAGAGGTGTGAACTGTGGGTGTGTGCACTGAGGTTTCACTTTTGGTGTTTACGGTACACAGGCATGTAGACATGGTCTGGACATTTGTGTGTAGGCGTAAATCCTTCTGTTCATGTTGACCAAGTTAAACACACAGATCATATGTTTTCCTGTACTCTTGTCCTTGTCTTTGTTTCTAAATGTATACTCTGTACAAAGCTGAAACGGATGGAAACCTTAGTTTGTGCATGTTTTCAGAGAAAGAGCATGCATGTGTGTTTTTTGGCCCATATGCTGGCTACTTTCCAGGAAACTTAACCTTGTGTAAATAAGTGAGTGCAGGTCAGAAGGTGTTTACCATTCCAGCTGCATAAATGATTTCGCCCCACACTACACTTACTCACAGTGACAGTGTTTCAAACAGTTCGCAGCTGGCACCAATGAGTTTGCAGTCTATTCTAGTGCTCTGTTACAGTTCATTGCTGCCTCTTAATGTATTTGATCTTCTCAAGCCTATTAAATATAACTATATCATCGTGGTTTCAGATCTTGTGCCCACTGTCCTTTGTACGAATGAAGTGGCTTCAGTCATCCATACTGAAGTGCTTCGAACAACTCAATCATTTTATGCCTTTCCAATTTTTTTTTCTTTGTAAGTAAACAAATCACACATTTTCAATACCTTGTAGCATGCTCTGTGGTCAGGAGACAGAGAGGAAATTACTTAATCTGTTTTAACAATTTAGCAAATGAGAAATCTTAAGCCAATGTGCCCAAGTCCATTAGAACAGTGATGTTCAATACCGGTCCTTGAGGAGCAGTGTCCTGCATGTTTAAGATATGTCTCTCCTTCCACACAGCTAGTATAGACGGCTGAATTACCTCCATAACATTCCAATAAGTTTTGCAGATAGTTGATAATGATTCATTTGTTTTAGGTGTGCTGAGCCGGATACGCATCAGAACATGCAGGACGTCGTCTCTCGAGGGCTGGAATCGAACAGCTGCAGACACCATGTCTGGTGTCCAGCTTTTGACCTGACCTCACCAAACCGATACGAGATGATTAAGATTTATAACTGTAATGTAAGAATATATAAAAACAGCTCCTTGACAGATCATTGGTCAACAGCCGATTTCATCTAGTTTTTATGTTCAGTTTTACAAACTATTATTTTCAATGCCATTTGCCTAATGTTATTCACACCCCTGACAGATTTAGGTTCAACTTAATCTTCTAATCTTTCCGTCATGTTTCTTTTGATTGGAAGAATTATAAATTACCTGAGTCCAAACTTTAACCTGGCAGAAGATCTGTTGACTTAAGTCAACCCGGCACCATACATAAATGGTCAAAATACCAGCGCATCAAGGGTTTTACTGATTTAATGCTAATTGAAATGTTTCTACTGATTATTTTTAGGGATATGATGATATATTTTTTCATTAAAAATATGATAGCATTGTTTCATCTTGAAACATCCGTCTCCCTTCCATTTGGAAACAAGCTTCCTGAATAAAATGAATTTAAAATTGACAAATGTCTTCTGATGGATGAATAATTTGCAGCTTTACTGCGCATCCTGTCAGCATTTTCCTGTCAACAGGCTATATCTTGCTTAACTTTGTTTTGTTTTTGCTCTATAGCGACACAGAAAGTGAATGAAGCCTAAATATATCTTTTGCTTTTCTCATTTGCTTGCAGAACACTACATTGGGTTGTTTATGTTCATTCTCTGAACGATATGTGAAAAGGGAGTAAAATGTAATTTGGTGTCTCTTCAGATGTGCAAAGAAAGCAGTAACATTTGTTATTTTAAGCTATTTGACCTTTAAACAAATCTGCAGTAGTAGCTGCAGATTTGGCTTATCTCTGTGTGACAATTGTTTTTTAGCACTTTTATTTGAAAAGTGGGGTTTTAATCTATATTATTGATCTGAGAAAACAACTTTTTACCTTTGTTCTTTGTCTTAGGCGCCAAAGGTTCTTTGGGATTGTACAAAAACGGGTGTTTACGATTGGTGTGAGTTTGGGTGTATTTTCACATTTGTGCACTCTATGGCATTTGCAGAGACAAGGTGTTATTTCCATGTCCTCAATCACTGTATTTTGCTTGATTTAATTTAGCTCAGGTAGCAGTCTTGCTGCGTTGTAATTAAAACTGGTCAGTTTTTCCCTCCTTAGATCTGTTAAACAGCTTGCAAATCACACTTTTAAGCAATAAAACTGCCAGTACAGGAGTAACTCTCATGAAGCAAGGTGTGGGTTTTGTATATGCATGTGTGAAAGTCATTCAGGGCAAAATAAGGGCAGTGAGCAGGCAAGACAAATGTCATGTTGCTCCTCCTAATGGGCTCTCTTGCCATTCAGAATCCCTCTTCTGGCGGTGATCTCTGACAGAAAGGCAGTAAATCGAGATGATTCTCTCTCTCTGACCAGTTTTCATTTGAAGCATGAACAGGTGAGGCGCTGAAGAGAAACATAGGGGACTCCTAATTCCCTTCACTTACGGTTTCTGGAAATAACAGCAGAGTATTTAGCAGGGCTAGTTAACTATATGCTGTTAAATATGCAGATGTGGAAGGCATTTTAGTTACTTGATTGCAAACAGAACATTTTAGGAAAGTCTAACTTTTAACATGAGAACATTTACTCAACCGTGTTTTGAATGTAAATTAAGCTTCTTTAAATGTGTACTGCACTTTCCTAGGGTTCTAGAGACATTTTGACAATAACCCGTGAGTTTGAGTTTCTTTTAAGCCAGTGCACACTGCACCGAATGTGATCACACCAAGAGCAGGATGACAAATAAAAATAAAAAAATAAAAAATGAAAACCTCAAGATTATTTTGAGATCCTAAAATGTCAGCAAAAGCCAATAGTGCAAGTTAGATGTCAACTGTTTGTTTGGGAGTGATGACGAAAGGAAAAAAAAAAAAAAAAAGCATTTGCTGTTTCATTACAAATTTTAATTTGCTTAACTCTTAACTATTGTATGCTATTCAGATTTGATGGGGGGGCTGTATTTTTACACATTTTCCCCAGATGGACCAACACATATCTTTGTTTGAATATAATGAGCGAGCTGAAATACAGCAGATTTGGTTTATCTCTGAAACCAAGCAGGAAAAAAATTGCTTATCAAAAAACCTGACATTGTTAAACTTTTCAGCGCTAGATTTTTCTTTTAATTCTTTCATCTGTCTGTGCATTAAAGTCAAAATACGGGAGACCGGGCAGAGATAGTTAAACACTAAATGCACAAATACAAGACGTGAGAACACACACACACACGCACGCCAACACACCTACACACAAATGCATATCCATTTTTTCTAGCACAGCTTACACCCGCAGCAGATTAGTAGTAGCCTGTAGACAGAGAGGTGTTGTGATCCAGTTTCCTCTGATAAAGTTTTCTCTTGTGGGTTGCTCACAGAATTTTTCAATTTATACTTTAGTCGACAATGGATATACAAAGAAAATTACAGCAGTGCAGTCCTTAATTAGACAAAGGTGAGTCAAGATAATTTACCACACAAGTTTCATACTCTTGCTACATTTTCTTGTGGTAAATTTCACTATCTGTGTTTTATTTCCTAAACCTTATTTTGTATTTCCTGATTTCTTCAGTTTTCGTTGATTTTAACATATATTAAATGTATAATAATTGTCTGAGATTTTCCTGTTTTAATATTACTACTGTCTAATGTATGATTCTTCATATAATATGGTAGTAAAATAGTATAAAAACAAAACCTTTTTGAATGATGCAGATGGCTCTTTCCATTACTTGTTAGATCATAAAGGTTATGGATTTAAATTTTGTTCAGGAAAAAGAAAATATGACATGACAGCTGAAAATGTAAATCTTTTGCTAGCCAACTGTGCTTTATGACTTTGTCAGATCTTTAATTAAAGAAAGTTCAATGCTGCTTCAAGTGACTGTGAACTCCTAACAGATTTTACTTAAAAACAGCTAATGGTTTCAGATTGGGTGTCTCTTTTGATATTTGTAAAGTCAATGTAAACATCAAAATACACCATAAACAGGAAACGTTTCCTCATTCCCTGATTGTATTTATCATTTTTGTATTTTGTTGGGAATCGGGTAAAAAAGTTTATATGTTTATGATGTGCCTTCATACAAGCCTGGTACTTCTATGACCATATCACACCCAAACCATTCAAACAGGATTTTTTTTTTTTTTTTTTTAAAAAAAGGGAGAAGAAGCCAAAGGAGGGAGTGGAGACATTAGGATGTTGATTGGATTTTGTTCTCAATTCAGCTCCCTGCCAGTGCCAATAACAAAGATAGGATACAATACTATGGGAGGGGGTGGAGAGTGAGCATGGAGGGTGGAGGTGGCGGCTCCTGACTGTAATGGAGTCAAGACCCCTAACAGGCTGTCAGATGCTGGTTATTTGCTGCCGCAGTCACGCCTCACACTCAAGCACCCTGCACACATTTCCAAGAGTCAATCCAATGTTTGGCTCGACAGCTGGCGTGTTTGTGTGTGTCTGTGTGTGACCCAGTAATAAATATTAATTACACAATTGAGTGCGGGCCATGTGCCATTTTGTACAGCATTGAGGAGTGTAAGAGAAGGAGTCATAAAATAACACAGTTGGAGGTATTTCACCTTTGAAATTGACTTTGGTTGTTTATTGTTTTAGGGGTTTTCCATGGAAATAGGAGTTTATTCTACACCAATTTTATTTTCCCCTATTGGGTCTACCGTCAGGCTAAACAGCGCTGACTATTTCGGAAACGTTGTCGAGAGGATCTATTTCATGCCAGGAGATGCTGGCGGATGAATACGCCGTTATGGCATAGCAGAGAAAGAATTGGGCTGGGGGGGTGTAGCAGTGGCCTGCTGAGTCATCTTTGCCAGGCTAATCTGTTAAAGCAGCCCCCTCGGCCCCACAGAGTAATGGTTAATCGTTGGAAGTCTGGTGTTAGGGTAAGTGTGTAGGCCTGGCATGGTTGTGGACAGTTGCGGTGGGTTTTGGGGTGCCTTAGCGTGACAGGTCAGTCAGGCGGATGAGGCGGGTGTTGTTGTAGTTGTGACAGTGAAGAAAGCCCAGAAAAAGCAGCCCCCAGCTTTGCTGACTGGGAGAAGAGCTGGGGCTGCTCTCCCACAGCAAACAGCAGAGAAACGACTTGTTCGTTTTTTAATCTTTGCTGTGTTTGGGTTGGTTCTACTTGCCATCCGTTCTACTGTTTGTTTGCTTAACATCCTGCCTAAACATTAAATTGTTACATTTGATCGTTTTTTTCTGGACCTCCAACTCTTATTTTTTAGATCATTTCAAGCCAGAAGACTTTTTTTTCTCTCCAGAGGGCCAACTTGAATTAATTACAGCTAATGAAGGGTCAAACACCTAAAATGAAATCAGGTCCAGTGTATTATACGGCCGTCTGTCATACATAAAATCATATCATCTATCATATCTACCAAATACAGTCAGAGAAGATCCTGCTTTGTTCCAATTGGTTGGCAACCTATTTGTTGGTGGTTGACTCCTTTCTGAGAAATACTGTTTTAGCAGTTTTGTTGGAAGACATCTTCTGGGCTTTTTTCCCTCCTTTAGAGCTGCAACAAGTTTGTAACAGTATGTTTAGTAAAGACACAATTACATTCTCTTGGCTTGTCGAACATAAACATCTCATCATAAACTCTGATATATTTTATAAATGCCAGCTTTTAGTTAAAAAAATTTACTTTTTATGTGCATGTTTTTTTTTTTTTTGCTTGTTTTTTTATGTTTTTTTTCCTTTTTTGCACCTTTCCTAAACATTTCATTTGGGGGTTAGTTTTGCTTATGCCCCGACAATGTTTAAAATTTAAAGACAGATCGTGATGACGAATGGATCAAAATCACCCCTAAGTAAAGAGCTCATGCATACTGGAAAGTCTTCAAGTTGTCATTATGAAGAATAATGACAACTTGAAAAAAATTGTTTCTACAAAGTACTAAGTACATTTTAGTAAGTGTTTAATAGTTTTTCCACTTTATGAAATGTAGCATAATTTGTTGCATTTACTTAATTGTATGTTAGAATATCTGGTGTGAACTTATTCTCAGTAGTATCATTAGAAATGTATTTACTGAGGAAAAATGACATGTGTAGTAAGTATTTTCTCAGCTGCATGGATAAAATATAGATTTTTTTTTTATTTTGGTTTAATGTTAATTGCATTTAAGGACATAACCACCCAGTTGAGGTCTAGTGTATGTCTGTAATTTGTGCGTTTGTCTCCCTAAGGACTACAGTGAACAACCCTATCACTACAGTTTTCACACACTGAAATCACAAGATAAACATTGCAGTATATGAAGAAGCAGATGTCAAAGGGTTCATGTTCTGAGAACAATGGGGTTGGTTACATATAAAATGGTTCGACTATTTTTTTTTTGGTGGTCTTTAATTGATGGAATTACTAATGCAGGCCCTATAACCATTTCAACAACACAGTTATACTTTGGAGTTTTACTTTGTGCAGTGGCTGCGCCTCTCTCTGGCTCTTCAGTGTCATTCCAATCATTTTGGGAACAGGATAATTGGTTTCTCACCTGCACCAGATGCAGCTGCAGGGTATCACTGTTTCACAAATGAACAATTTGACTGCCTGTCTGAAACTACAGTTTCTACATCTACTTGTTGTTTATGAAGAGGTTGTGCAGACATGCAGAACACGCTGTGATTTCAAACATGCTCGACTGGAATGCAGGTTTCTAAGGAAGGAGAACTCTTATTTAGGAAGGAGAATGCCTTATTTCCCTCAGATCTTTGAAGCACTGCGTATTTTCCAGTCTAAGCTACCTAAGTAATTGAAAACATTGTGAGACTTCATTTTCAATTCAGTGTAAGACTGTGATTGTCTTGTATGGTAAAATGCCAACTTCAAAATTCTTTGATATTTTTTTTTCTTGCCTCATTTCATCAAATAATATTCTAGAAAAAACTTTACTTCCCATTGGTCAGATCTGGAGTGATGCCAACATAATGTGTACCAGTTTCTACTTGGTTTCAGCTGTCTTTTCTCCATGCACAGGAAACAGTTGTTTTTTTAACCGACTAAATGTTTTGTCTTTCCTCACGCAGGCACAGAAATCGTGGATAGAAAGGGCATTCAGCAAGAGAGAATGTGTTCATATCATAGTGAGCGCCAAAGACCCCCATAGGTGAGTGGAAATGTTTTAAAGATTAAAAAAGTGTCCTATGTGATTTTCCTTCAGTTGTTTAATCTTCATAAAATTAAGTAAGATGTAATTATCAGCAACTCTTAACTCATTTGCTAAACTCAAACTACAAAAACTCAGTTTGGTTAAATCTTTGTTGAAGATTAAAACTGTGATCAATATTAATCACTATTCCCCCTCCAGACTCCACTAGGGACCAGGGTGTACAGAAAATGGATGGATGGATGGATGGATGGATTAATCACTATTATTGAAGGATAGCTCAGCGTTACGCAACTTTATCACATCAGAGGATTTTTTTTATTGCGAAGGATATTACTTAAAATTCAGCTTTACTTGTAATGTAGACATTTTGCTTGGTCCAACAAATGTCTAAGATAAAAAAAAACCTTTTGAATTCACTTTGTATAATTGTGAGACTGCAGAAAGCAACACGGTTAGATCAGCATTTCAAGAGGATGTATCTTTATTTTTGCAAAAACAAGCTCAGATGGTTTAGCGTATTTCATTTAAGCACCATACAAACTCAAACATAGGCAAGAAAAAGCTCCCGGCTTCTTGATAAACAACATTAGCATAGCTACACAAAATCAAGTGGGTGCCGAGAGCAGGAGGAAGCTGGAGAAGCTGGAAAAAGATGTTTCTCATTAAGAAATCAACTTTTTTTTTTTTTTTTGTTTTTTTGTCAAAAGCGTTTATACTTCATTTACACTTTTGGCAAAGGGCGGAAAAGAAGCTTTGGTGAGAGATGATGGAAAAATTAATTGAAAATCAAAGCTTCCTGATCCTTTCTCTGAGGACTGTCTTTCTACCTTAATCACAATATCTTGAAAGCTGCATTTAGCAGCTTCTGAAGAAGTATTTGCTCATTTAGGAAGAGCACAATTCATGACTGTCATTCTGCCAAGTCTTGGGTTGCTGAAAGGGAGAAGAAGACCAGAGAGACAGGAAAGCAAGACGGGTGTTTTAAGAACAGGAAACAAAAAAAGGGACGGAGTCGGTGAGATGCTGCACAGGCCTGCAAATCCTTCATCTCTCCTCCATAAGAAGATGAAAGCGAGATGACAAGCTGCCACTTCAGCCTTGCCCACCTCTTACACACGCTTATGGAAGCGTTTCACACTCTTCTTCTCCATCACTTTCTCCCACGGTCTCCCTTCTCATTCTTACTGTTAGAGCCACTTTGCTTAGGGCTCACGAGTCGCAACATTTCAATTATGTCAGGTAAAGGCCCTGTGTAAGCCAGCTGTCTTAACGTGGCTCTGACCTTTTCCTCCCCATCCAGGTGCTGCTGCGGTCGTCTCATAGGTCAGCATGTGGGTTTGCCGCCAGGTATCTCATCCAGTCAAAATGACAAGGCAGAGCGTTTGGCCAAGAATGACAGCCTGTCAGAGAAGTGGTCAATCAGCAAGCACACACAGCTCAGCCCCACCGATGCCTTCGGCACCATCGAGTTCCAGGGAGGAGGTCACTCCAACAAAGCCATGGTGAGTCACTTCAGTGTTGACAGTTGTATTTTATTGGTGTAGCTGGATGATATGTAACAAAACCTCCAGTATTAAAATCTCATAATATTGTTCGTCTTAAGAAAGTCTTTCTCAAGCAGCATGACTTTAACTGGCTAAATAAGCTATGGAAAGGACAGTTTTCTGGGTTTTCTGCTCAGGGCAACACACTGCATGGGGCTACACAAAAATAATTGAATAAATAAATAAAACATTTGCCTATTGGTTCAAAATGGCTTATTTGTATGTCCAGTCAATGAGAATGGGTCACCCAGTGTTGTGCAAACGCCTTGAGTAAATATTGCTATTGCTGGATTCTATTCAAAATTAAAGAACTACTTTGGTGTTTTGGACAAAACCACAACTACATTGGACTGTCTCTTGTTTAAAATCACTCATATACATATACATATACATAAAGGTTTAGCCTTCAACTGGATTATTCTCCACTGAACAGTAATAAATAAGTAAACTGCAGGAAGCCTTTCAGCCTGTTTAACCTGATTGAGAGCTATGCCAGGTTGAGTGCTGGAAACAGACAATAGTCTTTAAAAATGCCAGCTGTTCTGTATTGTTAGTTGAGGTAGTGATGGAATAAACAGAATATAAAAAGAAAAGAATCTAGTTCTATTCTGTATAAACACAGAATATAAATAGACTCTCAGTTGGCAGCACAGGCAAAGAGAAGAAAATGTTAGAAGTGTGGGTATGTGAAATAAATTTTCTTGGAAAGAAGTCACATAAAGGCTTAGACAAATATAGATAAACATTTTTCTGATTGTTTTGCCAGTTAATATTTTTTTCATATTGGTTAAAATGCAAAACAAAACAAATTATGTAAGAACTCAAAAGTAGTTCTCACACATAAATTCCTCTGAAATGTTGTGGGAATTAGGCACACTGTGTTTGATAAATGTTTAGATTATTTCCCCAAGTGTTAAATTTTCCAATGTTAAGTTGTACTTCTGATAACAACTTAACATTGGTGATAATTGGTGGATAAACAGATTCCCCATGATGCAGGTGAAGACACTTGTCTTCAATCACAGAAAGTGTCTGTTAAAATGTTTTGGAGCTTGAAAGCTTGAAATAGTTTCCTGAACCGTTCCGAAATCCTCAAGAAATATTTTAATGTCATGACTTCATCTTTATCTTTGAGATGTCTTTTATATATAATCTCTATAACAATGACGTGTTTTCTGAGTAAAAGCATTTGTACCCCTTGAAACTTTTCAAAATTTGTCATGTTGCATCTGCAAGCCTTAATTTGTGCCCAAATAGCCCAAGCTCAAACAGACTGATTTAGAAAAATCTATGAAGGGCAATTTGTAGGTCCTGGCACAGCTTCTCAGTTACATTTAGAACCAAACTTTGACTAGGTCATTATAACACATGAATATGGTTTGATATTAATAATTTCAAGCCACTTTTGGCTTTAATGTTCAGTATAATAACCGTGCTGGATGGTGAACCTCCACCTAGTATCTTGTCTTTTCCAGAAGTTGTATTTAGCTCCATCTACTCTAAACACTTTCACCCTAAAAAATAATAGCTTGCCCGCATCATGATACTACCACCACCGTGTTTCAGAGTGGGAACACTTTGTTAGGTTGATGTGTGATGTGAATTTTCCATTTTCATCCATTAAACCAAATGCCTTTTTTGACATGCTTTCCTCAATATCAGCCTTCCCAGTGCCACTGGTTGCACTAAATAGACATCTTATATTTATTTTTATTTATACCCTTGTGGTTATAACAAAACTGCATGGGCATTTCCTGGGGTGTCAATACTCGACAAAGCACTTTGTCTGCTTACACCAGTGGTTACCAAAGATTTTCTGGGCCCTCCTATGGATTACAATAAATTCCCCCCCAAAAATGAAGAAAATTTTATTATTATTTTTTTTTTTGTGGGCTCTAGTGTCCCTTATTTTGACAGTAGGCTGACAGGAATGGGGTAAGGAGAGGGGGGAAGACATGNAACCCCTACACCACCACGGCACGCCCATGAAGAAAAAAATTAATAAATCACCTGGGCACCCACATCGTTCAACCAGACATAAACCTTTACACATATTTTGTTTCCAAACTCCAATGAAGTTTATTTCACACTTCGGGTTGCAACAAAACAAACTACAAACCATCTTTACAGTGAAACACTTTTGTGTAACTGTTTTTTTGTTGTTTTTTTTCATCCATATCGCTTCCCGTGCCCCCCTGCAATGGCACTGTGCCCCCCACAGTTTGGGAACCATTGACTTACACCATGCTTATCTTGCTGTGTTTGCAGTATGTGCGAGTGTCTTATGACACTAAGCCTGACTTGCTGCTCCACCTGATGACCAAGGAGTGGCAGCTGGAGCTTCCTAAGCTGCTCATCTCAGTCCATGGAGGCCTACAGAACTTCGAGTTACAGCCTAAGCTCAAGCAGGTCTTTGGCAAAGGGCTCATCAAGGCAGCCATGACGACGGGGGCCTGGATATTTACAGGAGGAGTTAACACAGGTAAAAAATAAAAACAGATTGAAATAGAAATATTGAACATTTTTAAGGTCAAGTGAAATTCCTTTTTTGTGTTCATAACACATCAAGAGTTTAACTCGATAAATGAAGTAATGAACTCTTCATATTGAATTTCGCTTGCTCTGTGCAGCCAAATTATCATTTTACAAATGAAGTGGGCACTTCTAGCAGGAGTATGATGAGTGTGTAGAACTGTTTCACATGAATGATTAGCTATTAAAGAGCTCTTTGTCAAGCTGGTATGGGCTCTCAGGATCATGAACCACTGGATCCCTGTCATAGCGCTCGGTGGGAGGTTGGCAGATTGTGCTCACTCAACTTAAATTACACACACTTAAAGTAGCACCAGACATATGAAGTGAGGAAAAATGACTTATTAGAGGACACTGAATTAAATTAATGTCAGGCAACCTGAAAGGCCTCATTTTAAGTATTGAAGTCATAAATCCATGCATTATGTCATAAAAACAATAGTATGCCATGTGGTTTCAGGGAAACAGATGAAGTAATTGTTTAAAATAATACAGTCACCATTTTAACAATGTCCAGTGTACAGCAAGGTTAAGTTACTGAATTCCTCTGGAGAACAAAAACATGTATCAGTCCTTTCAATTATAGTAGTATCTAAGCTTCTAACCAGAAGTTTAATTTCCAGTCATGTAACTTTAATAAATTAGATTACAACTGAAAATGTTTGTCCATTTACTTTACAAAGAAAATCACCTTTTTTCCACTTGAACTTTGAAATTTGAGGTAGGATTGTCATTACATTTGAAAAATGTTTTGATTCACCCTTACCTCACTTAGTGTCCAATATAACCCCAGGTTCTGTTCTTTTCTTTTGAAGCACAAAAATGTGTATTTTTAGTACATAAAGATTAATTTTAGTGGCGTCAAAGGAGAAAAAAAAAAACAGCAGGGGTTGTAATCTTTAATAGCTCAGATGAAAACAGGCAAACAGAAAATAGAACAATATCGAGTGATGGAGGATGCCCACACTTGAATACAAAAAGGAAAAGAAAGTGAGATTTAGTGACAGAATGGGTACAGAAGCAAGAGAGAGGCTTGAATAATGGATGGATGGCTGGATTGGATGGACAGTGGGTGGAGGTAGAGAAAGAATGAATGTCAGCTGGAGAAATGTGATAAGATGGCCTCCAGGTCTGAAAGCTTCTCCCCTGAGGACGACACCTACATGCTGGTAGAAGTGTGTGTGTGTGTGTGCGTGTGTGTGCCCCTGTGTGGGTGTCTATTCACATGTTTCCTTGACTCCTAATAGGTGCTGTTGAAATATCACAACAGAGTGCATGACTGTGGCATTGAGCT
This sequence comes from Alfaro cultratus, assembly GCA_903066825.1. Classification (NCBI taxonomy): domain Eukaryota; kingdom Metazoa; phylum Chordata; class Actinopteri; order Cyprinodontiformes; family Poeciliidae; genus Alfaro; species Alfaro cultratus. Next base: position 22,142 of record CAEFZX010032109.1, read on the forward strand.
GTTAATTGATTGTGACAAAACATGTTTTTTTGTCTCTGAATCTTTCACACACAGGGGTGATCCGCCATGTGGGGGACGCACTGAAAGACCACGCCTCCAAATCAAGGGGCAAAATCTGCACCATTGGAATAGCTCCATGGGGCATCGTAGAAAATCAGGAGGACCTTGTTGGCAAAGATGTAAGTCTCAACCAGACTTAACATTCAGTAGAAAGCTGCATCCTTTAGCATTTGTGTAGCTAGACGTTCAGACTGCCACACGCCAATCAGCATGTTACAAAACCCTTTTTGAAAGATAACATTTTTTGTGATTAGCTCCTATTAGACGCTGTGCCTGTCAGACCTTTGCCCCAGGGTTTAGCTCATTAACCAAGCTGTAGAGTTAGGCAGTCCGATCTCCGTTAAACACTCCTTCACGGGGAGTCACAGAGCTGGCAGATCCTAATAAAACTGTGGAGCTCATGCTGACTTGTAGAAATTTCTGGGATTCGCGGTTTGTGGTTTGGCTTAGATTTCATCAGAATGTGCCACACTCTGTCCTGCTGAACAAGTCAAGCAGAGCCAATTAATGTCAGTGGCTGAAATGGGATGATCGAATGCTGAGGGACTTATTTTCTCACTTGATTAGTCTTAACTGTGCGCCTAATGATGAGATGAGTTTACCTCATATTGTTAGGCACCCTCCAGTTCACCGTGCTCCAGCTTCTGAGAATCTCTGGTCATTTATAAATATCAGTCCAGTTTTCTGTGCTGTTCATTCTTGTTGTAGTTGCATTAAATAAATATGTGGTGTAAAATAACTGATTGTATGAACGCATCGGGCTCTGCTTTGGATTTTTAATCTCACAAGTGTAAAAAGGAGTCGGGTTTTAGGAGATAATATGAAAGGCTAGCAGAGGATAATCCTGTGGAGGATTGAAAGGAGTCACTTGAAGTGGTTCAGGTATCTGATCAGGTTGCTTCCTGGTTTCTTCCTTTAGGAGATTTTACAAACACATCCCACAGCCAGAGGACCCTGGGGCAGACCCAGAGCTCAGTAGAGGGTCCCTAGAATGAGTTGTAGAGATTTCAAAGGAGAGGGATGTTATAGCTCTGCAATCTGATCATGAAAAATAGGCAATGGATGGATCTATCCAGCCAACCACCCAGCAAGCTAGCTTCAGAAATATCTGTCATGAGTTCACAGTAAACATTTGCATTTAGTGTGTAGTGTTTAAAACTGGAATATTGAATCTAACAAAAGTACTCAATTTTGGCATTAAAAATGTATAGGAACCATGACGAATGTCTGTAAGGCTTTGGCGTGTAGAGCTCAAACAATGCTACTGAATGTTAAAGTAAAATATTTTAGAGAAAAAAAATTATTGGAGATTATTCTTATTTTCACTCATATTTATACAGGTAAATCTCAGTAAGACATGAAGTCTGTTTAGACTTACAGTATATAGGAAGTCAAAATCTCTGGTTGTAAGCCAATCACTGGTTAACAAAAAGCATAGAAATGTAACACTCTTTGTGTAGATAATAAATGCCAGTTAACCAAAGAGTTAAATGTGCAATAGGGATCTGCAGGAGTTCTTAAAGTTCCCCTGAAAGAGAGACAAACAGGAGGATGAGGAAGAACAGGGTGTGGATGGGGCAGCACAGAAAAAAAAAGCAAACGGGTCCAGTTGGTATTTATCAAGAAAAGGCAAAAAGAGAGTGTTTGAAGTGTGGATCTTCCCTTGTGTCTAAGCCCCAAGATGGAGGTTGATGGCAACATGTTCTTCTTGTCTGCTGCCACTTGCAATACAAGTAACATAAAAAAGAGTGGACCCATTTGCAGTGTATCTTTGATCAAAATTCTTCAAAATAGCTCCTTTGGATGTGTTGAAAGCATGTCTCGTTAAACCTCACATGCCGTGCCTCGTTATCCATGCCCTGTGGGACATTTTGTCTCGCGAGATTTGTTTGATCGTGAATCCACCACTCTCTCTTAACTTTATGTTGGTAACATGACAAGGATGTTTAGGTGCAATCAAAAAGCAGATACTTAAAGTTTCAAAAACACTTGGGAAATCCTTGAAGTAATTGCTTGTGTGGATGTCAGAAAGATTCTTACAGACGTTGATAGGATAAGTTGAGCAAAATGAAAGTGTTCCTTAAAACAAGAGTAGCATATATTGCTATTTCTTCAACAGAAAATCGTCGCTCGTTTCCTTTTAAATTTTGGCTGTAGCTTTAACTGGAATCGGTTACTTCATCTTATTTTGTTGACGATAAAACAAAGTGCATCACCGCTCACAGTTCCTCTTGCTTTTTTAACAGCAACTTGCCTGATTTTTCCACATAAACAGACCTCTTTGCCAGGTTAACACTTTTCACTTTGTGCGTTTATTCTTCTCTCTCACTCTCTTCCCTCTTTGGCAAGGTGGTGCGTCCGTACCAAACTATGTCCAACCCCATGAGCAAGCTGACGGTTCTCAACAGTCTCCACTCCCACTTCATCCTGGCAGACAATGGCACAACAGGAAAGTACGGAGCTGAAGTCAAACTGCGACGCCAGCTGGAGAAACACATCTCCCTGCAGAAGATCAACACGCGTGAGTGGCCTTTAACATCTCTGAGAGGGCTGCCACAGACTCAACCATGGGCCATGTTTTCAAAATGACTACATTATAATGAAGCGTTAATTCTTAGGTTATGATTAATAATACTTGTCATATAACTGGGTTGTCTTTTTTATAGCAACAGTCTAAAATTACCCTCACCCATTTTCTCCAGAACTCATGCTGTCAGTTTATATTTAGACACCAGAAAAGGAAAAAAAAAAACTTTATTAACCTTTGAAACCTTAAGCTTTCCATGCCATCTGGGGAATTTTTTTTTTTACTTTCTGACAGATCAGATGGACATAATCTTTAAATAAATATGCTCTATAACTACACCACACAGAAATATGAGAATTTTAAATCTATAAGTATTAGTTGGAACTTGAATGTCCATATCACATTAAGGGCGGAAATAGTTTAAACGATTAGATTTGATTGAATTGAATTTTAATTTTATTAGTTTTAATTCAGTTTTGTTTTCAGCTGAAACAAAATAAGGATATAGTATGTAAAAGACACAAAACCTTTTTTACATGAAGAGCTGCTGCATCTCCATTCAGCAGCTCTTGCTGCAAAATTGCCTGATTTTTATATAAGATAAATCTCCAGTTTTAGGTTAGATTGGCATACCAAATTAGCAGTTGTGCATTTGCTAAATATTAGAATAATGAGCAAGATATTTATCTTCAAATTCAAAAGTTTACATTTTTTAGTATATGGTATTATCACCTCTAAACTGTGATTTGAGTCAAGCATATTGGGTGTCCTAAAACCTCCTGACAGAACTGGTGTAACTGATTCAGGTTTATGGGCCATCTTGCTCGCACTCACCCACTTTTTCAGCTTTGCTAACAAATTTTCTAAGGGACTTAGATGCAGAGTTTGTGATGACTATGCCAAAACATTGATTTGTTGTCCTTAAGCCACTTTCTAACTTTTTTGGTGGTATTCTTGGGGTCGTCATCCAGTTGAAAGACCCGTTTGTGCGTAAGTTTTAGTGTCATATCAACATTTCCACTTAATGTTCTTTTCTGCTGATGCCTTTTATTTTGTGAAGTACACCAGATGCTCCATCAGTGAAAAAGCCTCACAACATGAGGCCGTCAACCACATTCCTTCTTTCCCCTTCAAGAGAAATGATGGTATTATGTTTTAGGTGACTTATGCTACTGGCCACCATATCTCCAAAACATTAACATTGTCTGAGTGCACTTACACTTTTAAAATCTCTTTTGCAGTAAAAGCTTCTTCTGTTTCAACTCTGAACCCGAGAGAAAGAATAAAATGTTTCTTGCAAGCATGGGGTGAAAGTAGAGGGAACCATTTTCCTTTTATCAGAAAGAAAACTCTAACAGGAAATTACACAGCTTGCTCTGACCGACTGCTTTGACCAACTGGGACTTGAGGACAGAAATCGAGGGGGAAAAGAGAGAAGCACTAATCAAGCAGTACCTTTTTATGGGGGAAACAAATGATAAGCTGAGATGATGGCAGTACTGGCTCCATAAGTGAAGAGTTTCTCAAAAATGTATTATTCTGAACACTTTGGACTGTTCTTTACCAAAAGAACAACAGGAAAACTAGGCTGTGTTTATATTCTTCTTTTTTTCTCCCCTCTTTTCTCATATAACGACACAAACAAGAACCCACAGTGAAGCAGCACCTAAGCAGGATTCTTGGCGTGAACCAAATGATAACTAAATAAAGACCTTTGCAGTCATGTTTTATTTGTTATAATAGCTTTTCTCTGAACACTGGCAGCTCATGCCAGTTCCCTTTGGGTGTGGTGAAGAAACGAAAGCACTTCACTTGACGTCACTGCTTATTTAAGAGCTGCAGAGAGCTCCCAGAATGTCAGGAAGCAAGTTCAAGTGAAATGCCATTATCAAAAGAGTCAGAACCATTTTTTGTTCACTGTCAGAATATTTGCTGATGTTTGGTGATACTGACATTGTAAGGCTATGCTGAATGAAACTGCACTTAAGCTTTGAGGACTCAGGAAGACGTTCTGGGTTGAGAAATTCTGCAGTTGTAATTTTTGTTGTTGTTTTTTTTTTCCTGTGCCAATCATGTGGCCTGTGGACTTCCCTTTGTCATCCTATGCCTGGAGTCATGTCAATGGGGCTGGGAAGGCAAAGGGATGCCCAGATGTCATGGAAGCATCAGAGTTTTGGCTCCTGTTTTATCTTCAGCCTTGCGTTAAATTCAGTATAAATAATCGTGGAATTCTACAAAGAGGTAGGACAATTCATCTTGCTGTTTCTTTGTATGTGCATGTCACACACAGAGGAATCACTCTCAACCTTCAAGAGTACCCTTCAACTAAGCAGTGTGAAAATATAGTGCATGATCAATTTTGGTGATTTTTTTTCTTAAGGTGGAGATAAAGAGGAAGTGTTAGCAGTTGAAATAGGTCTGGCACTATATTTTAAATATTCTTATTTTCAGGTTGTTGTTTTTTTCATTATTTCATAATCACTTGTGTGCCAGAGCACAACCTCATCACTGTTTTTTTTTTTGTTAAAGAACCTATCAAATTACTTACTGTGCTAAAAGTATTCATGCCTCTTAAACCCCTACACATTTTGTCACAAACTTCTGACGTTTTGGGGATTTTATGTGATAGAGGAACACAAAGTATGGTATAAACGTAAAGTTGAAAAAGAAAGAAATATGCATTTCAAAACTCAAAAAATATATTTTTAAAAATATATGTTCACTCAAGTCATTATTTTGTGTAAGCATATTTTGGTGCAATTCCAGCTGCAAGTCTCTTTGTGTCTCTTCTAGCAGATTTGAATATCCATAGGATGGAAATGTTGCCCATTCCTCACAAAATAGTCCAAGCTCAGTCAGATTGGATGGAGAGCATCCAGGAATATGGTTTCTCTTCTCTTGCCACACATACTCAGTGCCATAGTACCTCTGGCTGAATGTTTATTATTGTTATCTCCTGGGAGTTGAACGTTGGATCCAGTCTTAAATCTCTTACAAAACATATTTTTGAATTGCTTCACTTGTCTTTCCATCAATTCTGATTGTTACTTTTGGAAAAGTGAAAATGTCATGTTTACTACTTACTACTTAAGAATTGTGCAGTTGGTGAATTTTTTCTTAAAAGTGACAGTGTTTTTTTTGTTTGTTTGGTGGTTTTTTTCATAGGTGGTGAATACATTATAAAACAGAAATTCAACACTAAAGTAAAAATCAGATTTATACTTCGTGGCAGTTTGTTACCAGAACAAAACGCTCATCTCTTAACACCAAATTAATTATTGTTTATAAAACATAAGCTCTTTTGAAATACTGCTTATCTTCTTAGACACAAGAAGTTTACAGTTGGTAAGTTTTGCACAAGTGAAAATAAGATAAGATGTGGCACTTGGTTACCAGAAAACACACTCGTCTCTTAGCAACAGATTAACAACAAATATTGTTATTGTTCAAAAAACTTAAGATTTCTTCTGCTCTTTTGAAATACTAGTTATCTTACGTTACTTACTACTTAACAAGAATTGTGCAGTTGGTGAATTTTTCAGAAAAGTGAAAATGTTTTGTTTTTTTTGTCATTGGTGGTGAATATATTATAAAGCAGACAATCAACACAAAAGTAAAAATCTGATTTATACTTCGTGGAAGCTTACCAGAAAAAAAACGCTCATCTCTTTACACCAAATTAATAGCAAGTAATGTTGTTTATAACCCGTAAGCTCTTTTGAAATACTACTTAAATGCTTTCTCAGGAAAATTACAGTTAATAAATTTTGCAAAAGTAAAAATTAGATCTTTACTTTTTAGCACTTGGTTACCAGAAAAACGCGCTCGTCTCTTAGCAACAGATTGTCAACATATATTGTTATTGTTCAAAAAAACATACAATTTCTTCTGTTCTTTAGAAATACTACTATTATCTTACACTACTTTCTACTTAACAAGAATTGTGCAGTTGGAGAATTTTTCAGAAAAGTGAAAATATATTTTATTTTCATTGGTGGTAAATATATTACAAAACAGAAATTCAATACAAAAGTAAAAATCTGATTTATACCTCATGGAAGTTTGTTACCAGAAAAAATACTAATCTCTTAACACCAAATGAATCATTGTTTATAAGACATAAGCTCTTTTGAAATATGCCTACACACAAGAAATTTACAGTTGACAAATTTTGCAAAAGTAAAAATCGGATGTTTACTTCGTGGCACTTGGTTACCAGAAAACACACTCACCTCTTAGCAACAGATTAACAACAAATATTGTTATTGTTCAAAAAACGTAAGATTTCTTCTGCTCTTTTGAAATACTACTTATCTTACGCTACTTACTACTCAACAAGAATTGTGCAGATGATTAATTTTTCAGAAAAGTGAAAATGTTTTTGTTTGTTTTTTTTTGTCATTGGTGGTAAATATATTAAAACATACATACTTGTCTGCAGTACGGTTTCCACCAAGGTGGCGTGTCTGTAGTTGTAATTGGAAGCTCTGCCCTCCTCTGTAGGAACTGAGCGTCCGCCATCTCTGTAGTTCGCTACATCTCTGCTCTCCCCATTGTTCTGTCACTATGGTAACTAATCCTCTCTGAAAACTGTCATGTGTGAGTGAGACACAGAGGGGGAGACAAAATTATATCTCCGTATTGAGTCAAACTGACTACAAAACTGTCAGAATTCGTTTTGATTTTAATTTAGCTCGTTTTTTCACTAATAGTTACTCGAAATGCCAACAGAAGGAATAGCCCGCATCCAACCGCATGTTTTGATATGTATATATATTGTGGGGATGCACGCAGCGGTACAATGCCTTGCTTTGCAAATGCAATGCTCCCCTATGCTTTCCTATGGCAGATGCCAATGAGAATAAATGACACAGGTAGATTCGTCAGTGATTAGGTGACTTCTGAAGGCAGTTTCATACAGCAGATTTCATTTAAGGTACTATAGTAAAGGGAGATGAATAAATTCACAAACACTTTTTAGGTTTTATTAGTAAAATGAGTAAAGAAAAATAATTGTGTGGAATGTTGTTTTGGCCAAATAAAATCTACGGAAGAGGATTAGGGCCACCAATTTTTTATTTTTTTTTTTAATTCTGACTTTAAAGTTAGAATTCTCAGATTAAAGTCAGAATTCTGACTTTAATCTGAGAATTCTTTTTTTTTTTTTTTTTTTGGTGGTCCTAATCCTCTTCCGTAAAAATCCCACTAAAATACACTGAGGTTTTTCTTTGAAGTAATCAGGACAAATATTAGGGGTTTGCAATGCAATGTGTATAAGATATTAAGACATAAAAATGCCATTTTGAATTACTTTGCATGAAAAAAAAACAAAGAAAACACACATACCAATTCAGTATTTCTTCAAGCTTTGGGGGCTAAATTTTGGAAAAATTGAGTTTCTGGTTTAAAACATTGGTTTAAAAGTCTGTGTCATACTGCAAATTACTGTGCATGTTATTTTCTCCTGACTGCTGTGCCTTGTGCAGACAAGGGTCATTTCTTGATTTGATTACCTGTGCATGGCTAGCAGTCGACTGCATGAATTTTCCTCACACCAATTCCTCCTGTCAGATCCAAGTTTTGGCCTGAGGCGCTGTCACAAAAAGAGGCACAAAGAAAAGTGAGGAGGGGAAAAGGTGCCTCAGTTAGTCGAGCATGGATTTCTGCAGACCACATGAACTAGAAGCTCTTTTTTTCTGATCATAACCGGCACACAGACATGAGATAAAATGAGTGAGGTGTGCTTAATTTTTTCCTGTGGTGTTTTGTTTCTTGCCAGTCCTGCTTCTAATCCTGCTGCAGCTGTGTGTGATTTTCCATGAAATAGCCATCAACATAAATGGGGTTCTCAGCACAACAACCTTTAAATACAGTATAAGAATCAGCCATCTGGAACAAACATGAGTGTTTTTGTCTGTTGATTAGCAGAAATAATAATAATAAAAAAAATGTAAAAAAAAAACTGCAAATGTCAGGTTATGATCATTTTATTTACTTTGACACTTTGTCTTTACGGGATATTTTAAAAGATAATGAATGTTGCTCAATTCCCAGTAAAGTTTTAAAAGCATAGATGGCACATGTCCAATGTCGCTCTAGCCCAGCTTTGAAGTTCCTGAACATTTAGCATTTGGAAACTGAGTTTGTTTTGTCTCTGCACACTTTCCATGCTTATACCTTTCAAACCAGAAAGTGAATGGAAACACCAAAGGGACAGCTCAGACGGAGTGTAAATAAATAACCATCTTATGACAGAAAATTTTGAAGGATTGGTGAATGGAACCAGTAAATGAGTTATGTAGCTTGCTAAAACTTGTATAGACAAGTGAGCCTACTTGCAGTTTAGTTGCTTTTTTAAGTGTTGCGTAAACAGTAGACACTACTTTGGACATTTATCAAATCATACAAATATTTGTTCCAAATGCACATAGTCCAAGTTCAATTGCCAGAATGATCAGTGTTTTTGGTTTGGGATAAATTATACTGTCTGTGACAGACTGGTGACCTGTCCAGGGTGTACATCGCCTCTCACCCGAAACGTTCGCTGGAGATAGACACCAGCACACCACCCGACCCCACTAGGGACAAGGGTGTACAGAAAATGGATGGAAATGGATAGATAAATTATACTTCTACGTTGGCAACTATATATCAGTAGGTATTCTAGAAGTGGAAAAGCAACAGACCAATTGGTCATGTGTTGCATTCTGCTGACTCTCTGTGATTGAGTCATTAATTTAAAGGGGAGTGTTCCAAATAATAGCAGTGTGGACTTTTATCATTGAGGTCATTCATTCTGAGAAAAATGCAGTGTTAAACTGTCGACCTTAAGTTAGGGACCAAGGCAGCAAATGTTAGTGCATCGGAGTAAAACAGTTTTAAAGAACTGTTTTTAGAGTAAACAGCTGATTAGAGAGGAGAAATTATGAAGAACTGCAAAACATGTTGGCTGATCGACTAAATTGATTTCAGATGTCTTAGAAAGGAGACCAAAAATATAAAGAAGAGGGGAAAAAATAGAAAAACTGCTGTCAGTCATGGAAGAATGGTTATAATGCATATACAATAATCCGCTTACCTGTGAGGCCTGTAACACGAATGTGAAGCCAAGGTATTGTCATACAGTTGGTAAGTAAGTTAGTGAAAGTTTATGTGACTTGTTCTCAGAGACGGATGTCAAACTATTGAGCAAAAAGCGTAACTCGACACACTCCACAACAATGTACATTACAGAAAACAAAGCATAACACAATCATGGTTTCATTTTATAAAAGCTCAAGTGTAACTCAAAACCTCTTGGAAGCATCTTTTTAATAGCATCCACAGAGTGCAAGCTATGTAGGGCGATAGGTGAAGATGTAGAGATGGAGTTGGATAAAGAGGTTTCTGTTAGCTAAATAAGACTTTGACAGGCCTTTAGAGACATTGAGCAACGTTTTGTAAACTAACTGATGGAAGCAAGTTTGTTCTGTTTGGGACTGTGGGCTTCAGGCAGCTTGTCAGACAACCCCCAAAAACGAAAACAAGCTCAACGGTCCAGTGCTAGAAAAGCTGGAAGTATATGAAGCATGTAGACTTTTTGAATACTCGCTTTTTCTTTCTGCAGATTGATCACAAATTGAAACATTTTTCTTGATATTTTGATTTGTAATGGAATGCTTCATGTGAAAATGCAATTTTTTAAATACATTTGAATACTTTATCCACTGTTTTTAAACACAAAAGTATTATTTAAAACAGAACTGTATCATATGTTTTGTCAGATTATGCAAAATTATGAGGTACTTCATGTACGAAACGTAGGAAAGCATAAAATCCCTTCCATCTTCAGGACAGTTCTCTCAACACCAAAAGCACAGATCTAATGATAAGTTATGGTCACTGTAGTCTAATCAAATACATGCTTCACAGAAGCAAGGAAAAAAAAGAGTTAGAAGATGTCCAAGAAGATTTATAAAGTAAGGGCTGAGAATTTAATGTGCAAAGTAAAAGCGGACGACAAAATCTGTGAAATAATTCATTACCTTGGGATGTTGCTACTTAAAATATAAAAAGTTAAAATGAGAAGGAGCAGAGACGCAACAAAACAAACTTCATGCATGAATGTTTTCTTATTATCACTGTTAGGTGAACAAAAATTATTTAATTTTTCTTTCATTTTTTGTTATTGTTTTTACATGCTCACACAAGCTAAAACTTCTTGATTTGTAGCCATTATAATAAAGCCTTTGAGGAACAACAGTTCACTGCGAGGAAATCATCTCTGTGTAATTTTACCAAAATTATGCTTGCTAGTGAAACCGTGGCATATTAATGTCTGATTGTGTGTATACCTGCGGGCACTTGCATGTGTGAACAGCAGTGTAACCTTCGCTGGTCCCTCTTCCTGTGGCTGGACTTTCATTAATCACAGGGTAGGTAAAAAGAAGTAGATAAAGTAATTGAATCTAGAAGCCATAAAGTCTTGTGTGGTAGGTTAGCCATGATATATTGACCTTCGCTGCGGGACAGCTTTTATACAAGGTAAGCTTTTCTACATGGGAAGTCAACAAGGTTGTAACACTCTTACAGTCAAGCACTATAAATGTCTGGATAAAATGTGGTTTTCTCAGACGTTTGCACTAATATCTGCTTTTTGTTGTGAAGTACGTTCCTTCAATGTTCAGAGTAGGGCAGAATTCTGAAATGGAAAAGGAAGAACATGTGGTTTTTAAAATAGGCCGAAGCAAAGCTTATTCTTGCCTACCCTGTTTTTTATACCCTACAACCTACCAGGATATCTTCACAATACATATATAAATCTACATAACAGGTTATCATTCATAACATTTGAATGATGTTATGAACATTTGAATGATACAAGGTTATCTTTCAAATGTTTAAATGTTAGCTAAAATTTAGCTCAGGTTTTTATTTTTAATAAATATTAGCTTATCACAGTAACAGTGCAGCACCCTTCAAGTGTGTTATTTATCTGACTGCTTGGTGCAGATCAGCATATAAAACATTTGAAAACTATTGAATGCAACAACTGAGGTAGGAGGGGTTGGGGGTAAGATATGTTAGTGCAGGGAAAAAAAAAGAAGAAAACGTCAAAATGATTAACCTGAACAGCCTGAGTGTTCAACCCTGTGGCAGAGAGATAACGGAGTCAGGAGTTGGTTGGATGCAAGACTTGCTCCAGGTATGGTTCCAGGTTGAGGATGTGCATCGGTGACAACATTTCATGAAGCGTGGAAAGAATTTCAGTTCATGGCCAGTGGTGTGGAAAGTGGTTTCAAAGAATTAACCTTTTTTTCTTTGATTGAAGATACTTAGCATATACTGAACGGCTTTAATATTGTAAAGACCAGTTTTATTTACACCTCTATTTACACAAATGTTGTGTAAGAAGACAGCAAACAAAACACACACACACACACACAAAATAAGTAAAATTATGAAATTGATGCTTATAAAAGTAGTAGTACCTTTAGACCTTAATTTAGATTTTTAAAATTACAACCACTTTATTAGGGTGATATGTGATGAAGGTTGTGCATATTTCTGAACTGGAAGGAAATTTACTCATAGTGTTTTCATATAATTTATGAAGCAAAACTGACAACTGTGCCAGAGAGTTTTATTTAATCTTCTTTGATCTGATACACCTAATTAAAATCTCAATTCATTATATTTTATTGCATTTTGCATGTAGTTTTTATCTAAAGACTCCATTTTGTGAGGGTTTATTTAGCTGTTGTGTGAAGAACTCAGAGGTATGATGTTCTTATCTCATAGAGGAATGTCCAGTTTATTGTGTGAAACTGGACACAATAAACTGTGTCCAGTTCATAGTACATCTGCAACAGGACAAGTTATCTATCTAAACTGACAGGGTGGGTAAGAAGAGCATTATCTCTAAAAGGACCAAGGTAACTCTGGAAAAGCTGCACAGATCCACAGCTCAGGAAAGAGAATATATAAACATAAAAACTTTTTGTGGTACACTTTAAATCTTGCCTTCTTTGAGTAATAAGAAAATCACTATTGAGAAATATCCATTAAAAGTCTTCTTTGCACTTGTAGGCAACTCAGCAAACATTTAATATAATTTTACCCAGTCAACTAGGGAGAGAACATCACTACAAATTTCCATGCAACATCATCACAGTGAGCAGAGTTGGCAAGAAGGTACTTCCAAAAGCAGCTGACCCAAACACAACTAAAATGGGTCAAACCTGACAGCGTGTACATGTCTCCAGAACACTAATGCATTTACACCTTCTCTGTTTTTTCCTTTTTGTGGGTAAATATTCATTCATAAAGGTCAGGGAGCATTTGCGCTTTGGCTGGTGCATTTGCACTTACATTAAATTCTTTTCATGTGTGAAAGCTATCTGATTGATCCAAAATGCGTAAAGTGAATGAGGGCAAACATCTTGATTCACTAGGAGCTTTTTGCTAGTTTTAGAGCCATTTACCTACTGTGAACTGTGTGTGAATGTGGATTTTTCAACCACACTTTTAATACAAACGCATGGCTAAGAAGTTCAGTTTAAATGGATCGTAGGTGGAAATCCAAGCAGACTTGAAGATATGCTTTGGCTTTATGGTTTACAGTCACTGTTAGGTGCTTTTATCTCATTGTCCAGAACATTGCACAATATAAACCAAGTTAAAAGATTAAATAGGTTATTCATTACCTACGTGTGGAGAGAACTTATCAGAAATGTAATAATATGTACTATGGACATTGTGTTCTCCAGAATTATTAAAACAGAACATCAAGAATAAACTCAAACATCAAAAATCAAGTTAATAAACATGCTATTGCAATGACTACACAAGCTTGTTATATATTTTAGCAGATTTAAAAATATGTTGTACTCCTGTGTGAACATGAAATAATCCACTGTGTGTGTGTGTTGCCTTTGCTGTGGTCTTGATTTCTATAAAGCAAGCTTGCTGGGATGAAAGATGTAAAACTGACAGTGTCATACACAGTCAAGAAGGAGCATGTTTACTTTACCGTCATACCACCATTTTGTTTCATTTCTTTCTGCTCTCAAAGATTCTCTGGCCATCTTGGGATGAAACTATAAAGTGCTTTTAAAAATATATGAGCATCCTAAGTGGGGCAGCTGTTGTCATCTTGCAATCAGAAAGTTTATGGATCGGTTCCAGAGGTTTTTGGTTTTTGGTGACTCCAGAGGTTTAGGTACCGCCTCTGTACCTACGCTTCTCTGAATTGTGATGTTCATTCCGGAGAGAGTTTCTTTTTGGGGGTTTTTGACAAATCCTGACATAAACAGGGGTAGCGTGGCTCAGTCCAAAATAAAATTACATATTTTGAACTATCTTATGTGGAAGAAGGTAATGTTGGGAAAACTTTTCTTCCTATGTTATTTGTACCAGAGGGCAATATGCAGTATGAGGACTGGATGTTGGTTTATGGCACCACAACTATTTGGTTTAAATAATAGGCCTGGTTGGAGAATAATTTGAATATTAGAAAAAAAAAGTGAAAAGGTTTTAGAGAAGATATGCACTTATGTTATCATTTTATTGATGTTATTTTATTTCAGCGCTTTCTCATTTGTTTTTGAGTTGTAAAGCAGCCTCATTATCCAGAACTGCTCCAAAGACACTGATACTTATTTTCCAATGAACAAGGGCAAACCCCCACACACCAGAACATGGTTCTACAATCAAACAGGGAAGATGAGTCGTTGCTGGTGTCTTTAATTGGGACCATTTAAGCACATTATGTGTGTCTCATATTCTCCCTACTTTTTGTTTCTGCAAAATTTCCCGCTGTTCCTTATTACTCTCTCTCTGCAAGGATGGATAAATTAAGACATTTATTAGCTTGAACTACTTTGAACCTTTTCTTAAGTGCATCCACCTTTTTAGACATTTAGCATTTAAAGAAGCCTTAATAGAGGGCGTTCAGTAGAACAAGTTACATATTTCTGTCACAATTCTCAACAGCAAGAATTAAAGAAATTATATTTGCAGTTTTTTTTTCTTTTCTTATGAGAAATGGAAAGTAAGAGATCAAGAAATATAGTTTCTCATGGTTCTCAGCAGTTTTAGGTTTGGAATAAACAAAATTCACACTTTTGCTAATTTTAGACACGCAAAAGATCCAGAAAATGTTTCTGAACAGAGTAGAACATTAAAAAAATAATCACTGTTTCCTGGACATCATATTCTGGAAGAATATATACATCACATACAGTTGTAACCAGGTATTAAAAAACACCACGTTTTATCTCATTGTCAGAATACAAACCTGTCCAAAGATTTCTTCTTTTATATTGGTTGGGATTACTAAACTTATTTCTTCTTCCTAAATAAATAGAGTATAGTGTGTTTTGCTTTCTTCAGATTTGGAAATTTACAAACATCTCTTTAGTATTTGGTAGAACTACTATTTTGAAAGACAAGTTTACACCCAAACTTTAATTTTCTGGCTGATGTCTTATGATGTTTATTATCATGTCAATCATCTTGAAGTCATCTCAAAGTGAAACTCATACATTATATCTATATAATCATCACACATAGAGAGATATATTCCAAGCCTTTCTTGTAATTTGGCTGATTATGGCTTACAGATGACGAAGACCCAAAATTCAGTGGCTCAGAAATTAAAGATCACATTAGACCAACCCAAAAACCAATGTTTTAAGTACAACTGTCAGGCTTGTGAAAAGTATGTTCATTTCTATGTATTCAGTATTTGATTGGGCCTCCTCTTCCATGAGTTACTGCATCAAATAACTTTTTTTTGTTATTGAATAATCTTTATGATATAATTCACATTAAATCAATACAAATGTTGAGGATTTGAGTCTGTCAAAACATTTGGCCACTGATGAACAATAACTTCTATGTCAATCCAAGACTACAGATCATTAAATACAAAGTATCTGCATGTGGGTTCATTTTTCACAATTGACTCACTTTGGTTATATAAAGCACATTTCTTACAGAACAAAAGCTCTTCCTGAGTGCATTATTTCATGAATTTCTTTAAACAATTTTAGCCTCAGTTTGCTGGGATGAATGGAATAGCTGGAGCATCTCTGGTCAGCCATTGGCCAAGAGGCAGTTACTTTCTGGACAGATCCAGTCCATCACAGAGAGAGTGAGTATTCATGGAAACACTTTCACTTCAGGGGAATTCAGAGCTAGAAAATCTCCTCCTGGAAACTAGCCAGAGCAACTGCAGAAAACCCATGGATCCATGTGGAGAACGTGGCAACTCCACACAGAAAGCCTCCAGCCAAGGCCTTAAAACCAGGACTTCTTAACCTCAATATTGTGAGACGACAGTGCTAACCCCTGTGCTGCCTTGCTGCTCAGAAATTACAAACGCAACCAAAACACTTCATAAATGTCTATTTCCAATGCCATTAAACAAGCAAAAACTACAATAATGTCTACAAACTGTATCCATGATTATTTTTTACACAATCTCTTTGACACAAAACAAGATACTATTAGACTAAATGTGCCCTTGAAAAAAGTGTAATTTTTTTAGGTTACTTCATCAGACATTCAATTGGTGAAAACATCTTGACTCACACCAATATCTTTGTTTTGTCAGATTTCTTTGGTAAAAATCCTCATCGGCATCATAGTGTACAGTCTGTTCGGCTGTTAATACATTTGGGAAATAATATTTCTGAATGCTAAATTTATTGTTGGCAGTCGTGGACTGCTGTGTTTGGGCAATCTGTACTCATTGCTACCATGGGAGATGCTAGTCATCCACAGCAGCACTTGGCCATAAATTCTGAACACTTTACAAAGAAGCCTTATATGTCTGGGGATTGCTTTTGAGAGTGAGAGACATAAAGAAAGATGAGACCTTCTGTTACCAGATGCAAAACAATAACACTGAACAATAATGAGTCAACACAACTGCAAAAAGCCCTTGGTAGTTTCATACCATAACTAGATTAGTTGTTTAACAATTACGCACCTTAGCTGTTCTAGAGGAAAAAGGGACTAATATGAGTCTAGATGGTGAGATGATGAGACATGGCTATTTGAAATGTTTTTTCTCTGCTTTTAGGCCATTCAATTGCTGCGTATCTTCTGTTTGAAAACACATTGGGATTTATTTTCAGGGTGATCTTAGGCCAACAAAACAAATAAAAGACCCCAAAGAAAATGCAATTTTTTTATTTTATTTTGTCAAGCCTAAAAATATATATATCGCAACCCTCTTAATAATAGCATAAACAAGGAATATTTTGAAATTAAAAAAAATGGCAGCTCTTCCTGCAAACCAATTTGACCAAATATTCAGTTCACAGGACGTTTACAATATTTGTCTATCCCTTTACAACAAACAATTGTTGCAATAGGGCCAAATGGTCCAGCAGTGCTCTCCTTTGTGTCTGCTGCTGATTGAATATCTATGTGTCACAACCAATTACTAAGTAGGAGGATCCTAGTGCAGAACATCGTTATGTCACGTCACACAAAAACATCCTTATCTGGAAAGTAACACTTTATCATTGCATATTTAATAGTCTGTAAATGTGGGGGAGTTACTGTAAATGTCAAAGGGTTTTGTGGGTTGTGAGATAGTAATGTCAATATTGCATAAACATATAGAGCTTCTAGTAGTAATTCTGTGTTAAAATGTTTCTTTATCTTCAGCATGGGGTCTCACAAGGAAAATTTGAACCTTGAGAGGGGCAAAGGTAGAATATCCAACCAAATCTTTTCTACAAAGCAAATCTGACAACTGGTTTCAGTTTCTTACTGTTGTGAGTGAAATCCAACCAGATAAGTAAAACTTTAAGGGCAGGGAAGATCAGTATATGATCTTACCGCAGTAATATTAACAGCAACTTGTGTCTCCCCATATAAGGAAAGAATTTAACTTGAAGAAAACTTTGTTTCACAATCTACGACCTTTTCAGAAATCAGTAATTTACAAGCCAACCAGAAGAAAAGTCTCACTGGACTCTTTGTTCTTTCCAGATCTGAGAACTTACTTTAATTGGTTTGTTTTTCTTTCAATCAATCAAACTTGCTTTTGACTGTAATACCCACTGGACTCAAGAGTGTCTTTGAAAATATTGGTAAGCACAAACAGTTTTGAGCTGGCTAGACTTAGCGCAAGATTTAATTCGTAACCAGTTTAAGGGTTTCCTGAGGATGTTAAGTTATGAATCAGATGAGATTTGGAAAAGAGTTTCATGTTTTTTTTCGAGCAGAACAATGCTTGAGAGATGAGCAGCTGGCACTCAGTGAATCAGGTTCAGTCAAGTTTGAGAAGTGCGGCAATATAGCTCACAAAAAAACAATTGTTCACTTTTCTGTGTTTTTCTGATATAACTTAATGGAAATGTGTAATGTTCTACAAAGATAATTAAATTATGAAGCTTGTGGTTATCAATTAAAAGGTGGCTTCAACTGAAAGTATTGCAGAAGCATTAAATTTAGTGTTTTTCAGTAATTGTATGACTGTAAATTTGCTCATATCTGCATGTGTGTGTGTGCCTGTTTTCACGCGGGCGTGAGTGTGTGTGTGTGTGTGTGTGTGTGTGTTGGGGTGCACACAGGCAGAGTTTCCTTTTCCCAATTAGCCATGACACAGCTGTGCTTTCTCCTCCTCATCTGCTCCTCGGTGGGTTTCAGTTGAACAAAAATCCACTTTAGCTACTACAACATCGCCTCCAAAGCTCCAAAGTCATCAATATCAATGTCAATGTTTGATCTCACACAGCTGCAACCTCACATGCAAACACGTATGCAGGAGAAACAGACAACCAAAGGAAATGGGGAATCGATTTTTGGAAAACGCAAGTCACCACTTTGTCGCTCTTTCACATTCTGCACTGTGTGATGTGGCATGGAACAGTGACGCGGTACCTCTTTGAAGTAGGCAAGACCCCTAAAATATTCTCCTTATGTAACTGTCCCTGTTGCAAGGCCACACAAGGCTGTGTGAGGCGCTGCACATTCGTGGGTGCAATCCCGAAAAGGAGCACTTGCATGCCCTAGTGTGTGCATACAGTAGGCATGAATTTGGGGGCTGGTGCTGCCTCTCTTCTGTGAATTATGCAGACGAGGACGAGAGTGCATGAGGGGAAGATGAGGCAGTTACATGGCTTTTGAATTAGATGAGACAAACCAGCAGCATAAAACACAAGCACATGTGAAGCAGAAAGGGGTAGAGTGGAGTCAAATGTGGATGGATGTGGAGGGGAAAATTTGATAAGAAAATGGAAGGAGCAAGATGTTGGGGATATGGGCTAAAGAAGTGAACGAACCCACTGAGTCCCTTGAAAGGAGTGACAGAAATAAACCTAATTGTTTGCATGCCTTTTGGGACTTTCACTGGGGTAATGACAATTCAACTACAGACAGGAGGTCAAAGTTAGGAACAGCTTTCCGCAAAACCCTTTATATCTAAATTTTACATGTTTTTAATGCACTAAGTTTTAATTTAACTCATGAATTGATTATTTTCTGTGCCCTTGAAAACATTATTTTCAGCTATGTAAAGCTTTGACGTCTACATACAGATTCAAGCCAGTTTTGATTTCTCTTAAAAAGGTATTATTTGAGATGTTCTAATGAAACATTTCTAGCCTTCTGTCCTCGAGCAGATATTATATCTTACATTCAGAGGTGGTTAAACAGAGATCAGCAAAGATATGATTCACTTTATACAGTATGCATGTTTGGGGATGCATACTGTATGCATTTGCTCCAAAACACTTGATGAGTTTCAATGTTGTAGTTTCGGTAGATATATAATAATAATGAGTGATCTCACACAGCTCAGTGAGCTCACGCACACACACTGTGGAAATTAAATCACACAGCATAGAAAGATCCTACTGCTGCCTGGACCTGTAAGCTTTCAGTTCACCTTTATGACGCTGCACCACCTCATTAAGTAAGTAAGCATGTAAACCACGTTACAGCTCGTGTTATGGTTATGTGCTGGAATTTACAAAGGAAAAAAAGGTTTATAGAATGCTTTTAGCTGGGAGACATTCAGGAAACAACTCTGCTGCTTGAGGGGAGTCGTGTTATTACAGTGGATGGCCCTTCATTGTCTCAGGATGGAATGTGTTCAGACTGCTAAACTAATACAGACGAAAAAAAATGGTTCCAAAGGGGATCTGAGTTCTTTCAGTTGACATCTGTATTTAGTTCTATCCCAACATGATCCGACTGCTCTCGGACATTAGTGTCTGTGAGTATTTTCTATTACAAATATTTCTAACACAACAAAAATGTGTATTATTGTTGTAACATATATGACTCTTTATGGAAGAATACGACAAAGTGTTTCTGGAAAGCTTTCTACTGCAATGAGAAAGTGTTTTGACAGAATAAACGATTTTTTTTAATCGTGTTGCTCATAAATTATTAGATTTTTCTAGAAATGGGTCTAGTCTGGCAGAAGTAGTGACGTCTTTCTATTTTCATCTTCGTATTCCCCCATTTGCGTTTCTGTCTGTTCTTCCTTTTCTAAAATTACTCCTCACCTCTCGCCTCTCCTGTTCAGGGATCGGCCAGGGCGTACCAGTGGTGGCTCTTATCGTGGAGGGAGGCCCTAATGTGATCTCCATTGTGCTGGAGTACCTCAGGGACACTCCCCCGGTCCCTGTGGTGGTATGTGATGGCAGCGGGAGAGCCTCAGACATCTTGGCCTTTGGACACAAATACTCAGAGGAGGGAGGGTATGCACTCACATTTGTACATATTACAGTAATATAAGAACAAATAGTTAGAAATTCACCTACCACAGCTACAACAGCTTCCTATATTTAGTTTGTTTAACATCTCACCTTGGACTCGAGAGTCCTAGTCAACCTTGGTTTTATTTAGCAATAATTAAATTTAATATTCTTGTTTTCCTCAAGCTATCGATCTGACTTTGTTCTTTCACATTTTTCCTCTTCTCCCACTCCTTCCTCTCTTTACAGCATAATTAATGAGTCTCTTAGAGACCAGCTGCTGGTGACCATCCAGAAGACCTTCACATACAGCCGCACACAGGCCCAACATCTGTTCATCATCCTCATGGAGTGCATGAAAAAAAAGGAACTGGTTAGTCATTTTCTTTTCTACTTGGGCTCTTTCTATGTGGCTACATGCAAAACCCAGCTCATTACAGACACAATTACAGCACCTTAGCACATACATATTCATGCCTTCAGATGCAGGAAAACCAGTTAAATGGGCTGTGCTTAAATGGAATAATAAAACACAAAGTCTGACACACATCAGGCCGTCACGCACATCATTAACCTGCAAACGGCAGTGACCCTGATCACCTAAACACTGTAGTGTTTGCTGGATAAATGTAGCAACGCTTAACAAAGTAAGCCGCACAAATTAAGCTTTCTTATCGTAAAACTTAGATTATAACAGATATTACTTTGTCCTTTAAGTATGTTAAGCAGATGCAAATGCATTCAGATGACATTTGAGACAAGTTGCCCTGTACCTTGTATCCCTTTGGCAGTGTTTACCTCAAAACACAGGTCATGTTACACACTGTGTGTGGTCATGTTGCTCATCTACTTAGGATATATATTATACCAGGTGTGGGAAACTCCGATCCGAACAGGGTTGGTGTCTGGCATGTTTTAGATTGTACTCTGGTCAGCTTTTGTTTTAATTCAATAAGAAAAAGAAAAAACACAATAAAACCTCATCAACTTTAAATGAGTACTTCTAAAAATTGTATACTTAAAAGCTGCAAACTTTTAAGTTTGCAAAATAAAACATTTATTTTGTTGATTCATAAGATATTTGTTGTGATTTCCTTTTGTTCCCACGTTTAAGTGTTGTTTGTTGGGTTTTCATTATGTTGATCACAAGAAATCGTAAGAAGAAACATGTTTGGCCTTCCTGTGATACGGATGAAGTTCTTCATTTCTTTCACTGCTCACATGAGCAACCTTCCACCAAAAAAGATCAGAATCAACGTTATCTCATGTAAAGCACCTGAAACATAATTGTGTTTTGTGTTTGGGTGCTACTGCTGAACCAGCACACTGCGGTACTGTATATTTTTCTAACACACCCACATGCACCATTGTTCTTGCACAGATAACAACGTGATGTTTTTTTTATGGTACATAAAATGCCCGCAGCATTTACTGTGTCTTCACTCTGCAGCAATATTAGCGTATTTGCTGCTTTTTTGCCTTCGCACAAGCTTGATTTAAGCCAAGTCTTTGGAAATACATATATCTGCTAGCTCAGGGACTTCCCAACTAATTTTGTCATTTACCTGTTAATAAACTGCAAATACAAATTCCTTAGCATTTTCTTAAAATCTAACTTTTTGCAAAATTGCAAAGCCAGAGTCCTGTAGAGCCACTAAAACCACAAGACACGCATTTAAAAAGGCATTAAAGTAATAGCCTTCACTGTTATTCATTTTAAGTCATCACTTCCCTTTGTGCTTCTACTTTTATAATAGTACTATCCTACAAGGTCAGAAACAAAGCATATGAAGTAGGCACACATACATTTTCACAGTCAGTCTTTTCTGTGTTGCCCTGAATTGGTCATAGCTGTGCAGCATGTAAATGGACTGATTTCACCCTCTGTGGGATTCCAACAAGTGACTGATGCTCACATTGAATGGATGACATGTACAAGAGCAGCAGAACAGTAGAGCGTGGATCATTCGCCAGTCGCAGCTGTGAAGTTCAGATAATCCGATACTGCCTGTCTCTGAACTAACAAGAGTGTTACCACTGTCATATTGAAAATGAGCGCTAAAAGACAGGTAGCAACAAAAATAGCTACAGTGCAAACTAATATTGAAAAAGAAAACGCATGTGTGTGTTTTATAGGGGCGCGAAAAGTCAGCAGAAAGTATTGCAAAGAGTTGGATACTTTACCTTGTGAAAAATGTGCTTTTAATTATTAGTTTAACTATTTTTTTTAAAAAAGTATATACACCACAAACCTTTCTCAGTTTGTCTCATTAGAACCTCAAACTTCATCTTATTGTAATTTTATTAGAATTTTGTGTGATGGTCCGATACAAAACAACAATTACAAACAAACATTCACTTGTTTAGAACATCAGATTTCTGTTTGTTGTGGTTGTTATGAAAGCCATTGTCAAAGTCATGTAGAGGATACAGCAGCTAACACAAGAGTGTTCTAGTTGGAGGTTGTATATGTATTACATCTCAAAATATATTATGTCTTCACATGATATATTTGACAACAGTTTTGTCCTTTTTATCTATTAGATTTTTAAAATTTCAGGCTATCCATGTTTTTGTAAAAAAAAAAATAGGCACAAATTCCGTCCATCCATCCATCCATTGTCATCCACTTATCTGAGGTTGGGTCAGGGAGACAAAGGGTCAAGCAGGTAACCCTAGACATCCCTCTCTCCAGCAACAACCTCCATTTCGGAAGACAGGATGTATTGTCCCCTCCAGCGAATTTGCTTCAATCTGCTCTTTGCAGCTCCAGATATTCATTATTACCTGCACAACCAATAAGGTTTTCATTTGGCAGATTTCCAGTAGCATTGTTACATTGTTTAAGAAGTGACATGGGAAAATAACTACACATCCTATCAGTGATGAGAAAAACCTCCACAGGAAATGTAATTGTGAAGCACTTGCCTTTTTTTTTTTTTTTTTTTTTTTTTTTTTGCTTTTTTGGGTGTTTTTAAAGAAAAAATTTGTTTCTGCATTGACCCCTTTCATTTACATCCGCATTG
>CAEFZX010032110.1:0-14742 GCA_903066825.1 Alfaro cultratus
ACAGACAGACAGACAGACAGACAGACAGACAGACAGACAGACAGACAGACAGACAGACAGACAGACAGACAGACATATTGTTTTTGTCCTTGTGAAGAAAGTGATGATGATCTCATCTAAACACAGACCCCAGAGATGCTTCAGATACGGTGAATATTGAAACAACTCCTGGAGGAATCTCTGACAGCAGCTGCAGACTTTTTCACAGAGATGATTTTCTCTGATTTACACCCAGGAGAATCACATTAGAAATTTTCCACAAATCCAGCCTCTAATTCAATGACAATTAGCTAAGGGAGCTCCTTGAGTCAGGTTCTGATAGACTCATTTTCTGTTGAATTAAATCTTCCGTCACATAATCTGTAGTCATAGGGGGTGTTTAACTGTGTAAATGAAACTAGTTTGTTTAGATTTTCATTAGGTTAAGCGTTGTCCAGCTCTAAGGTGATGGGATTGTTCCTGACCAACATACTGTCAGCAATAAGCACCAAAAATAAGTAAAAATGTATTTTAATTAAAGAGCTAAATTGGATATTCATATTGATTTAACCAGACCCAGTTTGTCTGTCATCCTGACCACTATGAAGGAGACAATAAACCAACCAGACACAAACCACTGAAGATTTTATAGAACATGCAGAAAAAGCGGCAACATCGAGCCCACAGACCTCCACCAGCAGTCAAAGAGTTTTGGCTGAGGTTGCAACGGCAAAGTGACTGAGACAGACACAGTGGGGGTTCAAACTGGCAACCCGCCGGTTACCAGACGAATCCCTGATACTTCAAGCCCTGCTGCCGTCCCAAATCAGGACAAATCCAGTTCTCATACACCAAACTTGCTCATCCATGCCTTTTTGAAGCATCAATTTATCCAAAATATCTTTGCATGCTGAGCCATTGCAGATCCACACACTACTGTATGATGATCACTGTAATAAAATTTACACTTGCAAATGTAGTCGAGTGACTTCCAAGCATCTTAATTCAATGATTTGGAGGCATTAGTGAAAACAGTAGACTAGTTCATCACTGTAAAAACAAAACAAAAAAAAAAACACAACAAAACTGCTGCTATTATTGCTAAATTTGTGTAATCCTCTGACCTGAACTGTAAACTATGCATCTTGGTTTTTTTCTAACAATGAGACAAGTACATGGTTAATTTAATTGCTCTAGAAAAAAAAAACCACACATTCTGCTTGTGAGGATAAAACAAATTCACGAAATCTGCAGCGAGTTTGCAGTTTGCCAACACTTGACCCGGATCATGCAGGCTCTGCTCGCGGGTTGCATCATCTGCAGCAGCAAAGTGAGTGCAGAGATGTTAATACCACCCTCTCTGTGTTTATTGACTTTTAACAAAGGGGGAGGACCGGCTGTATCCGTGTGCGAGTGCACGCCTGTGTGAATATTCATTCTGGATTTGACCAGGAGCACTGATATAGTACACAGGGATTACGCACATAAATTTACACTCCCACACAAAACGGTGGAAATAACTACATCTTCTCCGAGGCTGCGATGCATATTTATCAAGGCGTAGACGCCCTTGGCCACATGCTCGCTGGATCGTGGTGGGATGGGGAGTGAGCCGACTGTCTGGTGCAGAGGGATCGCCCTGAATCTCAACCTGCCCTCCCTCTGCTATCGCGATGAGGAAAAACACGAGGGCTTCAGCAACAGGCTGAGGAGGGGTCAGCTGGGATTAGTCGTGTGTGGCTGAAGCCTTCTCATCACCTGTGCACTCTTAACAGGCGTCTTGGGAGAGGAGATGCAGCTCTTTGGGCATGTTTGGAGGATCTACATATTAAAACCAGTTCTGAATCACCAGGCTGGATATTATGATGCAGACACACAGAGAAAAGAAGAGAGAGAGAGACAGAGTAGGTGCAACAAGCTGATATTACACCATCAGCGAATCTGAAGCATGTTCTTTGAAACTTTCTCCTTCAGCAGAAGGTCGCAGTGCTTGCTGCAGTCCATATTAAGGACATTATTAAAGGCCTTTGTGTGTCTGTCTGTCTGTCTTGGCGCTTGCCGACTGCTGAATGGTAAACAGCAGAATGGCTTCCTCATTACCTCCTGGAAACATGCAGACAAACAGCACCAATCGCAGAGCAGATACAAACCGCAGAACAACAGATTTTGTGACTCAGTTTTGTTTTTTGTTTTTTTTTTCAACATAAATAGCAAGAAAGCAGACCCCCTCCCTATGTAGGTCCACCTCAGATTGCTTAGTAACTTCAGTGATTGCGTGTTTTGTCCTTGACACACAGAAAGAGAAAAAAGCAACATGGAAAATAAATAAATAAATAAATAAAGTGCCCTGAGTAATAATATCTGAGGCTCTTTCACACAACCATGGCACATCATAGTGAGCTGTGTTCTCCGAATAATTAGTGGATAACCTGTTAGGGGCAGCAGCTGAGCGTTGCTGGGAGTCACTAATGAATAGTCTCATAATCGCTTCCTAGGTTAGATGAGAAGGACGCCATTAACATCAACTCATCTGCCTGGACATCTGACGCATGAAAGGAGGCTCATCCAGCCGTAGTCATTCAGTTAGTTTCTTTTTAAGCGGGCCTTTATCAAAGTCTACTTTCATCTATAATGCGCGACTTTCTCAGGAGGTGGCGGAGGCTGCACAATGAGGCGCAGCGGGCCTCGGTCTGTCACATCGGGTAGATGTTTTTGTTATTTGTCGGCTTCAATTATAATCCGGTCGAAAGGCACCGCAGAAAGTGTGGTGCGGTGTCTCTGGCCCCGGAGGAGGGGCCCAAAGAGTCACAGGGGGCTCCTAGAGGAACATCTAATGTCTCTCTGTCCGTCAGAAAAACAAACGCAACCAGAGCGAGTTAGTGTCACTTGATCATTTCGGCTTTCGTGACAGATCTTGTCCACGGATCCTCAGTAGGAGAAAGATCAATGGGTTGTTGGACACAAAGTGGGAATAATGTTTCCGTAACAACTTTCATTGATGACACAGATTCATTTTCTACTTCCTTTGATTAGTAATCAAAAGATATCATTTTCACGCGACGCCATTTCGGTAGGGTTTTGTAAAATAAAGCGGTACTTGTCAAGCTTAGTGGGCCATTCCCATTCAGAGTGCAGAGTGTTGTTAAATAGCGTTTGGCACCATACAGATGTAGCTGCTTGCTTCACATTTAACTAGTTCCTTCTTTAAAAAAAATAATAATAATGGTTGAACAGTCAGATCGGAGGGAAACATCCACTTTCGAGTCTGGAGTTTGACTAGGTCACTCTAAAACCCATTATGATTTGATGGAAGCCATTTTATTGCAGCTCTATCTGTATTGTCCTGTGATATCGCTCTGTTTTACCTTAACTTGGACCAGATTTTCTGTCTCTGCTGAAGAAAAGCATCCTCACAGCAGGAAGCTCCCTGTCCAGCTTGTCACATGGTAAGCAGAAAGTCTGGGTAGATTTGTAGATATTTGCCTTATTCTCTCATTTTCAGATATGTTGAACAGTGTTTTAGTAAATTCTCAAACCATATTGTCATATGAGTTAATCCTGCATCAATAATAGCATCTCTGACCTATCTTAGGACTTCATGATGGTATTTGATGCAACATGCAGAGATTAAATACAGGTGGATTACATTTAATAATTAGGTGACTTCAGAAGGCAATTGGCTGGAATAGATTTTGTCTATAAATACATGATGCAATGAAATTTATTACAATAACAAAAATCTCAAGATTCTTATATACAGATGATACCATTGTATATTGATGTGTAAAAAAAAAACAAAAAAAAAAAACAAGCATCAGGATGCATAAAAAGTATCTGGTCACAATATGTAAGTTTAGTGTAGATACCAGTGTGTGTGGTACTTTTAAGATCTATTAAATACATCAAAATTTCACTGACTGTCCCAGTACTGCATTAGGCATATTATCAGACCCAAAACTTCTAAAATGTATATAAAAAGCGTTGCAAATAAAATGTGATTTAATTAATTGTGGTCACTTTACTATCAATGCTTCACATATAGGAATTGCACAAGTTATTATATTAAACAGCAATGTTACTGAATTAAAAAGTAAACATTTTACAGCAGCCGCAGATTTTCGACTGTCCAAAAACAAGCTCTAATCAACAATTACTTGTTAGATATTTATGAATTTTTTATTCTTAATGTCTTTTGAGGAATTCTTATCCAACTTTTTGTAATTCAATAAATCATACGTTTCAATGTTTAACGTTGCTTTACACAATCCGCCAGTCAGGGACTGCAGAAGCTTCGATTCTACAACTGATTCTGGCATGTTGTTGAAGGACGCGCTGAAGTACTCATTTTAATTCATCTGGATTGTTCTTTTTAAATAAATAAAGGATTTTGACATGAGGACTGTACTCTTTCTTTTTCTGCTCCTCCTTCATCCAACATGTTGGTATTTTGGTGCAGCTGGTGGACTTTGAAGATGGCTTCCTGAGAATGAAAAATACCTGTCCTCAGGCTAAATCTGAAATTTTAATGTCCGCATCATCAAGCTGGGATGTTTTAGGCTATGCAATTTATTTGATGTAGTTTTTGATCATAATTCCATCGTAGCCTCATAAACTTACTTCTTTAGGATGTGTTGTGTTTTTATGAATCCTATTTGAAGTATGGAAAAGTTCTCCTGCTGTTATTAATTTCCTGTCCTCTTCATTGCAATCAGTTTTTTTTTCCCAAGACCTGGCAGTTTTCATGGCAACTTTAATATAGCTAATCTGGGAAAGTAAATTTCTCTGTAATACATTATATTTGATTTAAATTAAATATGTTCTCTGGGGTGCATACATCCACATGGCTATAATGAATCAATCCCAGTGTTTGCAGAAAGTTGAAAGCAACCAGCAGTCACTGAGAGGTGTTTTGCTTTTTTTTTTTTTTTAAAAAAAAAACATTATTTATGTATTAGTACTGAACACAACAAAACTAGAAATAGCCCAGGACTGGAGGGAAATATATCACGTCAAGAGATAATTGGGAGAGAAGACTCGGAGCCATGCTTGGCTGTAGTGGTTCTCAGGACAGTCGACTACAAAGAGAAAAATGAATTCATCTTTAATGTAATGAGCAAATTCTGATTTGCTATTGGATATTTTTTTAGTTCTCATTAATTAGGATTAATGCAAAAAAAAGTTGTGAAAGTGTATTAGCCAGATTTACTCCGTTTGTGTGCTTCAGATCTTCAAACTAATTGTAATAACCACAGCAATGCCAGATTACTCCCTGACCTGAGTCATCGAAAGAGGCAAAAACATCCCTAAAACACCACGACATAAAAGTTACAAAGTCATTTATAATACTTAAAGACTCAGGTCATTCAGTTGGATCTATTATCTACAAATGGAGAAACTTGGAACAGGGGACGGCTTTTGAGGAGCCGTCAGGCAAAAAGACCTGCTGACCAAAAACAAAATGAAGACTCGTCCAAAGTTTTCCAAAAACTGTAGCATGAAATATCCAGATTATTTCTTCAATTTAAAACTTAAGGCATAAGCCTGGAATTATTTAAGAATTTTAATATGATATTGTGACTTCTAAAGACCCTGCAGCAACACATTTAAACATGTTAACCTCTAAAATATTATTGCATTAAAAACTGGGAATCAGCCAGTAAAACTGCTTTAAATCACATTAACATAACATACAAGATTTGAAAGTCTTAGTCAAAAAAAATCCGAAACATACAATCAGTTATGTTTTGAAGAAATATGAATAATTTTACCCAGGGAAAAAAGTTCATGGGTAATTTCCTGTAACTGTAAAACTAAAACTGTCACAACATTGCAAAATTTTGTCATAGTTACTCTTTTTAAACTTTATTTAATGTGCATTTGCTCCCTTTTTCCATCCACCTTTGCAAAGGACAGAATATATAAATGAATCAGTCTTGTATATTAAAATTTACTTTGTAAATGTTCATTATTTGCTTCCCTTGATTTTAAACAAACTAAAGGAATAAAATAAATGAATAAAATCAAGTGATTTTTAGAAAGAAGCACCCTTTCCATTTATCTTTACTGTGATTAAAGAGACAAATCATTTTTGTCAAAACCCCCCCCCCCAAAATTTATTATACTTTCTGCAAGTAACTCACATCAACATGGTGCAGATTTCTTTAGAAAAGTATTTAGACAGTGTATTGCACAACACATCTGAATATTCTTCATTTAGATACAAAAACAGACAGATCTGAAGGAAACTGTGCATACCGCAACCAAAACATTCACCGGAAAGACAAGGACATAATATGCACAATATCTTGCAGAGGAAGACTCCATATTTGGTCACACAATCTAAAAGCCGTCTTTGACTTTTAAAACCTCTTCAACACCCTTTTGTTATGAGATGAAAAAAATGGTGAGAAACATTTAGAGCTCTTCCCTCTTATTATAGGTGTAAGATTTATTAATGAAAAAAAATCTGAATGAATCATCTCTTCACAATATCATCTCTTTATAAGTAGATTTTTTATATTTTGAATAGAGACTGCAAATAAAGTTATGTGCTTTAAGCAGTATTGGTGAATATAAGAGGAGAATCTCCTCTATGTAATAGTGTTCAATCTCTCACATAGTTCAGGATTTTAACGGCAGCATTAACTGGGATATGTATACACTTTGAATAAAAAAATTAAATGCAAACTCTAGGGTCAGTTCCTTTTTATGAATAATTTAGAAAACTAAATCCATACAAATTCTGTCAACGTCAAGGCATATGCAAGTGATTTCATGTTTCCAGTGCAAATGAAAGATGTCACTAAACCAGATGTCCAAAATGAGGAGGAGACGGCCATGTTGGAGAACAGATGTCTCCAACACACGTATTTGATACACGGAGTCTCTTACGCCTTGCTTCAGCTCAGAAAACTGGCATGAAAGCTTGAAATCTGGCCACAAGCCAGCGCTAAACACACTTGCTCCCTGTTGTGCTCCACCTTCATTTTGGCATGCGGCGGCCTTTAGTTGAAAGAGGAGAAGAGATGGAGAAGCGGCCCATCTCCAGCTCGAGGATTCCAGCGCAGGCTGTCTGTGAGGATCGAGGGAACATGGCGGTGGAGGCTTCTCTCAGCAGGAGCAGTTCCCGCAGCCCTTCACACTGTTCAAGATCTCCTCCTGCAGCTTCTTTCTCTCCTCCTCCTTCTGGGACAGCCGCTCAGCCGGCGGCTCGGCTGAGTTCTTGCCGGTGCCGCTGTTCAGGATTTTGCTGTTTTGAGCGTTCCACAGTTCTGCGTATAAGCTGCCTGGAGTGGCGAGGAGGGTGTGGTGGCTGCCTTGCTCTGCCACTTTGCCCTGGAAACACAAGAGAGGAGTGAACGCTCAGATTAAAATAAAGGGGCCACGAGCACAGAGACACAGTCGGCGTTGCATCGTGACCGCGCTGCGAAGAGTCCGCGACGCCTCCCCAACAACTGTTGCGTTCTCGCAAAAAAAACACAAACTTGTGGACGAAAACGACAAACGCTTCCCCTCCCACGCAGCCACACACAAACGAGGGCATCCCCTTCCCCCACCTCGGCTGAGCGTGCAGAGGTGTTGGCAGTGTCTTTAGCACACCCAGGACGAGCATGTGACTGTACCCTGCTCGTTATTTTAATGAGCACCCCAGGCAGTCCTCTGCTGGTGACACTAGCAAACACTGTGGCGACATCACACGCAGACGTGCCTCCTCGTC
This sequence comes from Alfaro cultratus, assembly GCA_903066825.1. Taxonomy (NCBI): domain Eukaryota; kingdom Metazoa; phylum Chordata; class Actinopteri; order Cyprinodontiformes; family Poeciliidae; genus Alfaro; species Alfaro cultratus. The sequence goes on from CAEFZX010032110.1 coordinate 7,697, forward strand.
ACAACCCTCTGATCCCCGCCATCTGACTCCGGGAACACGGAACGAGACAAGCAGTTCAAAGAAGTCTCCTCTCATTTTATCCTCCCGCTCAAGCACTGGTGGAAAATGTCAGCTCACCTGCATCGCTTCTAATATTAACTCTTACTTTCTAGATAATAACCGACTTCACTCCTGGTCTCTTTTGTGTTTTACAGCCGTGCACGGCGGCGCTTATTTCCGCTTGCTTAGATGCAGAAAAAGAGATTCACTTCTGCCACAGTTTAGAACAATCGCGGTTGTCAGAGAAGCCATCTGAGGAGCCATGTATAGCCCTGAACAAGGCCTCATCAGTGTCTGGGAAGATGGCCCATACATTATTAGACACGGAGACAAACAACACGAGCCATCTGACCAAAACAGCCAGTCGAGTCAGACTGCTTTAATGAGCCCTTATGGAGAAAATAATACATTCTCTTCTGCAGACAGTCGTCCTGTTGTTGTTGAAGTTAATGAGAAAAGTTAAACGAAGCAGGTTTTTATCATGTACAATGAGGAAAAGGTAACGGTGGGAAATAAATGAGTGCCAAAACCGGCGCGGCGGGCTATATGCTCATTGCTGGCAGATACGGAGCGCTGAAGGTTATGCAGAGTGCAGGTCATCGTCCTTCTCTTCAATGCAAATGTAACTAATTGGACTGGCAATTAACACTGAGGATGTTTGGGCTCAGAAAGTCAGCCATGATATGATTTGCTTTTCCATCACACCTATGTTCTGAATGAAAATGTTAATGAGTGAAGGTATGCAGCCAAGCTAAAGACACACAGGCGAGCTCTCACCTGATTGAGGACCAGAATCTCATCTGCATCTACGATCGTGGACAGCCGGTGGGCGATGAACAGCGACGTCCGGTCCTTTACTATCTCCTTCGTTGAACTCAGGATGTTCTGGAAACATAAAGAAAATGATCGAAACCTGCAGCAATTTATTTTCTTGCAACTTTGTGTGATAAATCGACATAATATAGAGTACATAATTGTGATGTGGAGGGAAAAGGATCCACGATTTACAAATTGTACCCAAAGAAAAATCTGAGAAAGGTGCTATGTTTTAATTTTCAGCTTCTTAAAGCATCTATCATTTCCCTCCACACCAAAGAAATTGAATGTTTTTAAAAGAATGTGTCATTTTCTTTCCACTTCTCAATCATATTCTCTTTGGCGTTGGTTTGTCTGATAAAACTCCATTAAAACACATTGAAAATGGTTGTTTTAATGTGAGAAAATGTGAAAAAGTTCAAAGGAAGTGAATGCATCTGCAGGGCTCTGTTTAACATTCTAAGCCTTACAATAGCATCCCCTAATCCAAAGGAAAACAGTTTGCAATAACTGTGGTGTGAAAAAGAGCATGAATGACAGAATATATATGAAACATATTCCCACACCTTGGTTCGACAGAGACACTCAAAGTCAATACAATGTTGCTCAGCAACATCCACCTTCATTTGCTTTTCTTTCCACTGTGTGCATATGATAATCTAAAAACATCTTTGTTATGAGAGGCAACAGTAAAAAAAACGAAAACAAAAAAAAACTCAATTAACAGCCACGTTTGCTGCCCAACTCGGTTTTTTTTTCTGCACAAGTTCAGAAAGATCGTGCTGAACTTTCTCATTAGCTGTAACATTTACAAAGACTGTGAGGTTTAAGCTGAGCTGGAGATTAAGTGGGAGAAACAGAGGCAGGTGGCGGGGAGAGGAGTGCATTGGGGTGCTGCGTGTGTGCCTGTGTGTGGGAGGGTGTGGGGTGTGTGTCACAGCAGGTATGTGACGCAGGAGGGAGCTGAATTATTGTGTACCTACAGCAGGTGACTGAGTGGGTGTTTGTTCTGCTAAATGTGTATGCAGACAGTGCGAACTGTTATTATGCACGCATGCCGGTGTCTGTCTCGGCGGCAGGACCGACCTCTTCTGTGATGGAGTCCAGGGACGAAGTCGCTTCATCGTACAGGAGGATGGGCGGGTTCTTGAGGATGGCGCGGGCGATGGCGACGCGTTGCTTCTCTCCGCCTGAAATAGACAAAGAGACGTTATTAATAAGAGGTGAAGAGAGCTGTGATGTTTGACATACGCAAAGAGACAGGCAACAAGTTGCTGTTTGGCTCGTCTCTACATTATTGCCACAAACTGAGGGGCCATTGCTCAGACAATAGCAATGCTGCAGGCTTTGAGTCTGGAAAAAACAGACTTTCATTTAATTGTGAGGAAAAAAGTCAGCAGGGCTCAAAGATTTCTCCCACTGTGTCTGACTCGGCCTTTATTACATGCGAGCGGCGTGTGGCCTCTTGAAAGAAAGCGGCTTTCAGCGAGTGTAAACATGGCTGGCGGTGGAGAGCGGCGAGCAATGCTACGCACGCTGGCCCCTTTCTGATCCACACCCCTCCTCTCATTGCTCGCTGGCAGCTGTCACATACAGCAGCAGTGAAATTAATGAGAACTTAGTCATGTCTTTATTTTGTCCGGTCTCTCACTCGCTCCACATGCTGCTGGTAATTGCGCGTCGAAGACAGAAACGGTTCACAGTCTTGTTTACGTGGGCTAAGTGAGTGACGCTAAGAACCCGATTGCACAAAGTCTCATGTTGATCGAATTAGGACAACTTACAGGCAGCCTGCACTTAAACACACTTATGATCTTAAAATGAAGAAGTGAATGACAGCGTAGTGATGGTGGAAGTGATTAAACTGAAACTTTAATGCAGTTTGTAGCCGTTTCTCTACACAGACAAAAGTTATTTTGACAATTTAGCCGTTTTTGTATCCGAGGGGAAACATTTCTAAGCAAATGCTTAAAAACGACACCGCTGCCATTTCAAAATGTTTCATCAGAAAATACAAATTATTTTTAGAAGCAGAATGGTTTTTTTTTATTACTTAAACTCAAAACAAGCAGGTGTAGCTCACTAAAAATGTTCCAAGATCTGGTGCCAGTTATCAGTGACTCATGCCAACAAAATTAACACTACTCATTGAAAAAAAAAAAAGAAAAAAAAAAAAAGGTAAATGTTCACTGAAAAGTTATTTAATTAAATCGAAATGTCTCACGTACGCCTGCAAAACTTTTGTAATTGGCTTCGACAAGAATTTGCTTGATATGTTGATCCCTGCCCACTTTCGAGGCGGCCCTCTGCTCAATGCAAACACCACCAGAACCGGAAAACAACAGGGTCAGGCCCTGCAGGGCAAAAAGGCCTTAATACTGCAACATAAAAATCATCCAAACCACCCACAAAACTGAAGCTTATCAGCCAGTCGCACCCCCTCTATGTCAACGGAAAGAAAAGAAAACAATATCTGCTGGGAAACATGGAGGAGGCTTAGTTTTATTAAGAAGCACCTTTGCTGTATCCGACAAGAGGATAGCTCTGTATTTATAAGATTCAATTTATCTACTTGAATTCAAGTCCATTTAACTTTTAATTAAATTATTTTGTTATAAAAACAGTTAGGTGATTTATGTGCTCAAACACTTTAACAACCTTTCTTTGTCCAGAACTACAAATCAAGGTCTGACAAAATTGCAATTATGGAAACATTTATCTCTAAGAACTGATTTTTTTTATGCTTATAGCTACACACAGTCATGAGAGGAATACTGCAAAACTCTTTCAAACTTCCACATCCTCATGACAAATATACAAAGAGTACCAATTTATGTTAGTTTGTCATTTGCTCAGTGGAAAAACAGAAGACATCTGTGAACATGCATGAAGGTGTGAACCTTGGCTTTTAGAGATGGAGGAACGGCTCGAGAGTGTCAGCTTATTGTCTTCCTGGATGACCTTGTTTCCCTGGAGATTCAGCCCACAGACAGATGTCCTAACATTGTTCATCACCATTTGTGATATAATGAGTAGCTGGTTTGTTTTGTTTTTAGCAGGAGGGAAGGTCCTTCGGGAGCACAGCATGGCAGGTTCATGGAATGAGCAGATTTGGGTAATTTTAAGTTTCATTAACAATGGTCATGTATTTATATCAGAACAGCTTGCAGAATTGCATCATAGCGTTGCATATTAATTTGTCAATATAGCAAATCTGGATTTCTGCCAAGAAAGTATTTTTCACTCTTTGCACTGATGTTCAAAGTAAAAAATTGTAATATCTGCCACATTTTCCTTTCTGATCTGTTTTGTGCTCTAATATACTGATGATTAACGCAAAGTACCCAAAATGCAGCTGAAACATTTGTCATTAAATTTTACAATGCTCAAGACAAAACCCTAAGTTTCTAAAGCAGGAAAACAACATTTTCTGCAAGGTTTGTTAACAAAACATTAACTAACTCTACTGAAATCTGTTACGACCGAAATTATCAACAAGGCATATCAAAACAGAGTTAACATGCTAATGTTAGCATAGCAAACATAGAAATGCAAGCAGGAGGAGGACATGATGCCAGGTTTAAAAAAATACTAAACTAAACTAAGAGCTTTGCCATATTTTCGTGATATTCAGCAGCCTAGTTGGACTGCCAAAGCTTTATGCACCCAAAAGTACAACCAAAAAATATACAGAAAATACAGAGGAGCTGAAATGTCAGGGGGGGTTTCATTAGGAACACACAAGGAGCCTGAGCTACCGTAATAAATATATTTTGTTACTCTTCTTTAAAGAATAAATGAGTGATTAAAATGTTTCAAATCAGAAAAACAAATCTCTTCAATTTTTAATATAAAAAAGCTCAGTGTTTGTGATGCCTGATATCTGATATTGATATCTACTATTTTAATGAAGTCAAAATTTGACTTTAAACAATAGCTGTCTGATATCTCATTATTGTAAATCTCATCAAACATACAACAGCCTGGGTTTTGTTTCCAAGCCTTTTCTGAGCTTTATCAATACAACATAAGCTATTAGTAGCTAATTAACAGAATGACAGCTGAGCTTTTAAATTCTTTAGTTAAGAATGCAATCAGGGGAGCGAGACAAAACACACAGCTCTGGTTCGCATCCAGGAGACCACATACAATGAGTAGACATAAATGTGCAGCAGACCTGACAGCTTGAGGCCCCGCTCTCCAACCTGGGTGTCATAGCCATGGGGCATCCTCAGGATAGCATCATGGAGGCCTGCTAAACGTGCCACGTGGTACACCTCCTCCGCTGTGGCGTTTATGTTGCCGTACTGCAGGTTGTAGAAGATGGTGTTGTGGAAAAGAACGGCATCCTGATGATAATAAAGTCAGGGAACAAAATGAGGCTTCCGAGGATATTTTTATGGCAGCAGTGAGAGAAACAGAGGATGGCAGATACAAACAACAGGATTGGGGGGCAGAGGAAGAGGAGCAGAGCAAATGACAAAAATATGTTCACGCACCATCTGTTCAGCTCATCCTCGCTGCTCGCAAAGCAAAAATGATCATTGCTAACAATTATTCTAACATTACTCGATGCTAATCATCGTGTATAATTCCCCAAAGTTGTTTTTATATTACATCGACCATTTATAGACAATGATATTAACAGGGATCCTATAGATTTCCCATTGAAAATGTTAGACGTTTCAAAACCTTCTGTATGAAATATATTGCATCTCATTTTCATTTAAGGATAATTAACAAATTTGGTTTTATCTTCTGCATTTTGTAAAGGACAAGAGGGTAACTTAAAGAAATAATGTAAGAAGCATTATAATTTGGAAATTTTGATTTTATCTTTTAAGCAACAAAAAAAATCTAATCCATTTTCTTTTATCCATACTTATAACGCAAATCATAATAGCAAATTTTATTCTTTTCCAAACATTGTAGGAATAAACTAGAAATCAATGTCATTTAAAAAGAACTCTAGATATAATTTGGTAGGACAGTGATGCTATAAACACATTGTTTTGGTGCTTTATTGTGTTGGTGTTTGTCAGACCTGAGGTACGACTCCCAAAGCTTTCCTCAAGCTGTCCAGGCTGACTTCTCGGATATTCTGCCCCGCGATGTAGATGTTACCCTGGTGGGGCTCATAGAAACGGAACAGCAGCCGCACAATGGTGCTCTTCCTGCAGACAGACGAGAAAAATCTATGTTATAGCCTTGTCTGTAAAAATCAGACAGCCACACCGCCTCGGGGTTTATTGACTATGCTTTCAGTCTTTGGAGGAGTGGCGACAGTAGAGATGCACCAATCAACCAACCTGAGATAATCAGCAGGTCAAATACATGATTTTCTTCTTACTATTCAAACAATGTCCCAAAACAAAGAACTCCTCTCTGTTTGTTCTATAAACGCAAGAATCAAAGTACAAACTTTAGCGCAACATTAAAAAAGAAAAAAAGAAAAAAAAGATTGAAATCAGGTAAATCAGGGGACATACAGCAGCAAATACAGAGTATGATGATGGGTATAATAATCTGGACGACATGCAGTAAATGAAGGAACTATGAATTCTACTTTATAGCAGAAAGTCTTGTCGTAACATTTCCTGCATTTAGGTGTTAGAGCAGGACAATGAACTAAAGTGCACCTTCATGTCCACCTCCAAATGGCTAAGAAACGAAGCATTTTAACATTTTTGGGACGGTGTGATGCTTTTTGAGATATCTGACAGTTGTCCAAAAAACATGAAAGCATTTAGTTCTTGATTTAACAAGGGGAGCAATTGTAATTTAATATTGAACAAGGTGGTTTTGGATGCCCATTTTCCATTAATAAATGAAATCATCAATGGAAAACTGCATTTTGTATTTACTCAGGTTGTCTCTCTCAAACTAATTATCTAAAACATTTAACAATGTTTAGATATTTTTAAATATCTAAACATTTTTACAGTAGTAAAAATCAATATACAGTCATGGCCAAAAGTATTGAGAATGACACAAATATTATATTTTCACATGATCTGCTGCCCTCTGGTTTTCATGTGTGTATGTCAGATGTTGTCATCACATACAGAAATACAACTGCAATCATATTATGAGTAACAAAAGCTTTTTAATGAGAGTTAGAATGAGTTAATGCAGCAAGTCAATATTTGCAGTGTTGACCCCTCTTCTTCAGGACCTCTGCAATTCTCCCT
>CAEFZX010032111.1:0-19110 GCA_903066825.1 Alfaro cultratus
TATATATATATATATTGAGAGTAGGTTATAAATCCTCAATAAATGTGCATTAAATGAGCTCATAATATTTTAACTGGGTGGAACTGAGGCTGTCATGATTGTTAAAGACTTCTGGTCATAATACAGTTCCTAATTATCTTTTTGTCACTTTGTTTTAATGTAAACCAGCCAATAGTAGAAGAAATTACAACAAAAGAGCAAGATATTCAAAACAACATATGCTCAATTTGACTGTAGTTTTAATAAGCCATATTTAATTCAGTAAGATGATAAGGTAATTAATAAGAGCCTCTTTTTATTTAAATAGTATTCATACGGTATAATTATCCTGTGAATTGATTACACTGAATTATCCCTTAACTTGTCAGTCAACAAATTCATCTCGTTTTTAGAATAATAGGACTGTCTTTAATCTATGTTGTTTTAATGGTGGAATTTTCCACACAATTTTTTAAATATTTAAATTTTATTATTTTCATTCATATAAAATGTGTCCAGTAGGTAATGAGGACAATATGCCTTTCACTGGAATGTCAGCACACCTCTCTTGTTTTCATATTGATGAAATATCCTACAGTAAGGTGACAAAATAAATCATGAAGTATCTATATTTCTACATTTATATTCAAAGATGAACTCCAAAGTCAAAATTGTGTCTATTTCTATGACTAAATGAGAATAACATTTAAATTTTGACAAAATCAGAAGAAAACGCAGAATTCATCAGGAAAATAAAATATTTGTTTTATGTTCATAAAAATCCCTGCTTATGTGATTTTATCCAATCCAAGTTTGAGCATATAAAAAAAGGTACATCAAGCAATGACTACTTTAAATAAACTATGTTGTTTTATAAGTTAAATCAGAATAAACACACAACTGTCATAATTATTTAACCTTAATGCATCAATTACAAACTTAACTCACAAGAAATAATTCATATGTGCTGGAAAAAGCAAGCATGTCATTTGGCATATTGTATGTTGCTTTGCTTGTGGCTTGTTAGGTTTTATTATCCCAATTATTCAAATCCAGGGTCAATTTGTCAGGTGGAACTGTTATGTACTGCAACTGATGTGAGATTTGTGATCTGCTTTTTACCATCTCTTGCTTACTGGCCCTGCTCTTTCTCTCTGAAGCTGTGGAAATTTGAAAAAGTAGAAATAAAAGTTTGAGGACGAGCTCGCCTTTAGCTGTTACTTTTTATTTATGCTTTCCAGGTTCAAGATTCATGTTGTGAAAAGAAGCTCACTACACATGAAGTAGTCACACGTCAGGCCGGGACAGTTAAGTAAGCAGCATCTAATACCGACGAAGCAGAGAAATGCTTTTTCTGCGTGACTGTACCTTTTACTGAACAAAGACCTCTGGTGCTGGTTTCTAACAACGCAGTCATTTCTCTGTCAAGTTTAAGCTTTAGTCATGCAGGAGAAGCATTTTTATAATGAGGTTTTCATGTATTGTCACTCTTCTATTTCATACTCATTAAACTTTTATTTTACCCCATTATAACTACAAACACCAATATGTCTTGGGGATTTTTTGTTTCTTTTTTTTTTGACAAAGTGACATAATTAATTATTGCAAAGTAGAAGAAAATGGCTTTTGCAACCAAAAATCTGAACAGTATGGTAATTCTGTTTCACAGGGATCTGCTACTTTATTTGTAAGTTGGCATCTGTATTGTTTCCATCTTTTTTAAGTGTCTTCTTAAGTGATAAGCTTATAAATCATAAAAAAAAACTCAAATAGAAGCAATTATATGACCACGAACCTTACAGCACTTTGAAATTCAAGCACATAAATATTGCATTATTACCCTAAATATGGCTATATGAAAGGATATTTAATATCGACAAATTTTAATATACAAAACCATGTGACTATATTTTAATGATAGCAACAAAAATGTGTGCATGGAAGGCAGTGAGACCCAGCAGGCCTGGAGTGATGGAGAAAGCCAAGAGCTGGGGTGACAGCAAGGAGGAGGAGGGGTAAGACAAGGGAAAGGAGGAGGAAGAAGAGGCCTAAAAGAGTGAAGGGATGAGGGGGAAATCTGGAATCAATTAGGTGACTGAGCTGGAGCTGCTTGCATAGTTGTGGGGGTGAGTCAAGTATAGAGCCAGTAGAAGAGACTGGGTGTTGTGCCATCAGAGTGTGCGTTCACATAAACACAAGCTCACAAAAATAACTACAGAATTTTCCAGCTTGACTTGTCAGTGTGAATCTTTTGTCTGCCTTAATCTTCTTTTGTAATTTACCCACCAGAGTCATGTTTCTGCCAGAAAAAAAAAAGACTCCACCTCTCCTCCACTGAGGTCAAAGCGGAGGGCAAGAACGGATGGTTGGCACCGATCCAGGCTATGTCAACACAGCAGCTCACACACTATTCCCTTACACAACTTCTGCTCGTTCCTTCTCTGCACCAGATCTACAGCACTTTGTTTTGTATCACTGGCTCTGTCAATGGGGGAATTCGACTTGAAGGGGAAAAAAAGAGAGAGAAGCACATATTGTAGAAAAATGGCTTGTGTCTTGGTGCGAGTGGAGATTTGGCATGCCGAGGCAATTTGAATTTGCAAGCAAAAGCACGGAATATATCAAGTTTCAGCTTTAGCGAAACATGTTATGGTCTTAGTGCTTTTTCTTTCCTTTAGTGAATCATATATATATATATATATATATATATATATATATATATATATATATATATATACTCTATATATATATATATATATTTTATAAAAAAAAAAATATGCAAACACAACAACAAAAGTAATTTTTTATATCCCGCAAGAGGACTCTAACTTTTCTTACAGGTACTACGTATGTCAAAATAATGTATTTACTTAATATAAACAAAGCCTGCCACAAACAGAGAGAGTGCTTCATGAAACATATTATTTTCTCTCCAGAGCTTCTGGTAAAATGTCTTATTCACAAGCAAGCCATGTCAAAAGTTCTGTCTTTGGCTGCAAGGGCAAACAAAGATTCTTTATTTGATCCTGACATCAGTGGAGATAAAGCGGGTGACTTATTGTTCATGGGAATTTTCCCAGGTCTTTCAGGCTAAATGGTTAGTAGCAGAGAACCACCGAGACTAATAATCAGATAACAAAAGCTGCTGCAGAAATGCACTGTAGACAAGCAATAATAGTTTTTTTTGCTAACGGTAAAGAAGGCATGAGCAAGATACTGATATCAAAGTACCTCAAGGTTTTAAAAATATCAGAAATGCATTTTCTCCTCTGTACCATTTGCACTCTTTAAAATGCTTTGGATGACTAAAGCTGTCTCTATGCAGATGACTGTCCCTTTCCTGGGGCCCATTCAAATGGCTGCAATGGTTCCTCCAGAAAGCTTTGTAGGTGGGGCTGAAAAAGGAGCAACTAATAATCATGATCCGGGACACCAAATCAAAAGGCCTGAGCAGAAATTCAGTTTTCCTAAGGTATGTTTTTAGAGCGAAAGTTGAAATTTAAATACTTTGAAGATAAAAATTTTGATTCTCGTGAGTTTTTACCTTTGTCTTACTGTTACAAATCTACCTTACCTTCTAACGCTGTAGGGAAACACAGTGATATAGGGAAATCCAATTCTGGCATCACCTTAAGATGTATTTTACACTGCAGCAAACACAATCTGATCACACGATAAATCAGGACAGTACAGATTTTTTTGACAGAATTGGCACTGATGAAAACTGACTTCCCTCAGCATGATGGAAACTTGAAACTGAAAGTGAAGTGAGGATATGAGAGCATTAAAATGTGTGTTTGACTTAATTAAAAATCTTAGAGTCCACACTTTCAGGATCTGTAAAAAACTCAAAATGCCCTGGGAGAGGATTTCTTCCAGGTTTTGTCATGGCCAGTCACATATTTTTTTTTCTGAATTAGGTATAAAAATAAGAATTGATATAAAAACTTCTAAATGCAAATATTTCAACTGTAATAATTAGTATGTGCTATCTTAGCAGAAAGATTTTTTTTGCATGCTTTTATATTTTGAATAAAAATATAAAATCTTGCTGCACATTTTTGTATTATACATTTTGTGAACAACCTGAAACTATAAGATCGGTGGTGTATAAAATGTGAGAATCTCTTTTCATGTAGATAAGGGGGTGAAAACCACATAAAAAACAAATTTAATTTTAACTGAAAAAGAAAACATTTTGACCAGCTTTTATAGGTAAGAAAAAAACAAAACAAAAAACAAAGCAGGCTGTTCTTCTGCCAACAATGAACGTGCGTCAATTGTAAAACTTAAAAATGTTTCAGTAAATGGTTAGGTGCTTTAAGCTTTTTGCGTATTTGAGGTCGTGAAACTAACATCCCATGTAGTTCAAATTGTAAAAAAAAAGAAAAAAAAAAGTACAAAGTGTCATGTCTTTACAGAGAGAAGCATGTAATGACATGCCAAAAAAGAGAAAACAAGCACGATACACAGCATGACTTGGCATGTTATTAATGTATTTCATGAGATGCAGCTAGAAAGAAACAGAGGTATCTGCAGACAAAAAGGGAATCAATAAGAAGTGGGAACATGTAGTACACTGTGAGTGTTACTAAATAAGTGTTTCAACAGAAACTGCACAGTTAACAGAAGATTAAAGCTAACGCATACAGTGAGTCTCTAAGGATAAAAGATATTTTATCAACTCAAGAGGAAGGAAATCAGTGTAGGAAAACAGGAAATAGGGAAGAAAATTAATTATTTAAGACTACAAAGAACAATCACAAAGCGCACAACGTTGCAACATTATGCTAACAGAGAAGTACCAGCTGCTTCAGCTCAAATTTCACATCAGATAAACAAGGCAGTGCATATCACACCATGCTTGTCTTCAAATTTTAACAAGTAATTGACTTCTTGTGCATGTTTTAACATATTTTTTTAAACTTATGTCTAATTCAGTAAACAAAAATGACACAAACTCTGTAATTTATTTATCAGCTCACCAGTTAGCCCAACACTAATTTGGAGAGATGCTGTGAGTGATTTCAGAGTAAGAAGAGCTTGTTGACAGCATCATTTATAATTTACACGGATATTTGATGTATTAATGTAAATTCAGTGATGTAATCAGAGAAACTGAAGACAATCTAGCTGAAGCTAAAACACCAAAAGTCAAATAAGATAGCATGTGCTGAAAAAGCTATAAGAAGAAAATTTAATTTGAAAAAACAAACAGTAACAGAGAAGAGACAACAATGTAAGGTGAAAAAAAAAAGTAGTGCCAGATCAAAACTAACTCTGTATGATACAAAAATAAGGAGTGGGTTTGTGTGTGCTGCTACAGATTCATTTCTTAGGCTTCTTGCCAACCCTGGCAATGAAAAAAGAGCAAACTGTGCAAAGGAAAGACTGCAGAAATATCCCACATCCTTACATAAATTGACAGTCACTTACGTAGTTTATCCACCCCAGCACAGGCTCGTTTGTGCACACAAAGAAGCACCCTTCACAGATCTTTTTCAATGTCCAAGATGCTGTGAAAAGATGTATGCTGAGTGCTAAGTGTTTCCCCTGAGGTCACAGGGAAATAAATAAGTGAATGGAACATGGTGTATGAACTGTTTTCCACAGACCACTCATACAAAAAAGCACATTTGTCCCTGTAGTCTCAAAGGATTATAATTAGCCTTTTGGATTTTAGCACAAAATCAAAAGAAGAAAAAACACTGAATGAAAATTAAACAAAAATTGGCCTCAGTGCCAATCCTCAGCGGAGATGAAATGCAAATTCCCAGCCAAAATGTTGGATTATTCCTCTGTATTCCAGTCTTACTTTACAACTAATCTTCCATCTGTGATAAACTGCCTGCTTGGTATTTCTGACAGGATTGTTTTTGATTCTGTACTCTTCAAATATCCCTTAAAATCTGGATCTCAGTAACTTTCTTAGTGTATTGTGCAGCTAAGAAGTCATTGTTTAAAATTTTCCTCGTCTTGTAAACTAGGTAAGCATTACTAAAGTAACATAAAATGTCTTTCAAAAACATCCCTATTCCTTAACTTTTACACATTTTATCACAATAAAACGACAAACTTCAGTGTGTCTTACCTGCATTAAACATGATAGACTGACATAGGGTATCTTACAGTATATTAGTGAGGTGTAAAGAATTATAACTTTTATTTTGCAAATAAAAGTCAAACAACATTCAGACTAAATGAAAAAATTTAACTTTGTGGCCTACACACAAATTGCTATGAGAGGGGGAAAAATCCATTGCATTTACAATAAACAATTTCCACAGAGACACACGGCAATGGGAGAGTCATTGTTTGGGCGATGCTTTTATTCAGTAGGTTGATTAAAGGTAGAGCGAAGCTAAAAATATTGCAATGCATGAAGAAAACTTGTAAGAAGATGCAAAAAAAACAAAAACTTAAGAGTAGAGAGTAGATTTTAGTGCCAGCAGAATAACAACTCTAAACATTTACTGACAAAGCTATAAAAGAATGGTTCATATCAAATCATGTTCACGCATTGGAATGGACCAGTCAAAGTTCACGCGCAAAGACAACAGAGAATCGGCAACACTTTGCTGCTAACATAGATGCTTGCTATTACTGAGTTTGAGTTGATTGGTGAAGAAGAATAGGCAAAAAAAATTACGAAGTTTGTGGTTTTAACATAATAAAAGCTCAAGAGGTGTAAATACTTTTGTAAGGTACTCGTGTGCATTAGATTTACAGATTCAGGTTTAATAACTGCAGCATAAATTAGGTGTCAAACTGCCACCTCACGCTAAATTTCCTGCAGCAGTCAGTGTCTAATGTGTTCTCTCAGGATTAATCTCATTTGTCTGAGTTGACAGGCAGTAATAGAAACTGTTTATTTCAGCTTAGATAGTTGAATGAGGTGAGGAGGACTTGGTATTTGCAGTTTGCTTTTTACAGCAGCAGATGTTTATGATGACTCCCGTGGTGGTCTAAGTGGGTGTGAAGGTTGGAATGTTGCTTTTCCAAAAACTTTTTAACCTTCTTCCAAACCACAGGTAAACATTGCAGAGGATTTGGAAAGACTTCTGCTCATGCAACAGCCATATTTGCCATTTAAAACCCCCCCACCAGGCTTAAGTTTTAGAAGATATCATAAGAAAAAAATGCAATATGATGGAAAGGAAAGATTATTTGAAGCTTCCTGTATAAACAATCCTTCTCTAATTGTCCTTGACTGTTTTTAAATAATCCTCAAATTGAGAGTGAACCTTGGCTGTACATGTTCATACTTGTTTAACCCATGCAATTACAACAAATCAGACTCAAACTGCGCGTTGTGCAACTGCACCGTTCACACCAACACCCAACATCAGCCAGAGATATTAAATGACAATCAAAATAAATAAATAAAACAGCAGCGAGGGAGTTCTGGAAGTGGAAGAGTAGAAAGTGAGTTTATCCTAAGTGGCTGTTGTTTGTTTTAAGCAATGCCAACTGAAGTGCACAAGGTCTGTTCGGGACCTTGATATTAAAGAGTGTTGTTCAGTTTGTGTGATCTACTCAGTCTACTCTACCTGTAAATGTCAAATGTTAAGCACCCAGTGCTGCTCTGGCATGCAAATTACACCAATTAAGCAAAGGAAAACTGTTTATCCTCGACTTCAGCTGATGTAGGTGTTGAATTACGACTGCTTAATATCATGTAAACAAGCTACGGTGAAAGATTTTGTTATTTACGCAGGAATTAAAAAACTTTGGCAAGCTTTGCAAATAATACATAATAAAGTGAATCATTTGCAGATTAAAGCATAAGAGCACGTTATCATTAATCACTTAAGTGTTTCCTACAATGACAGAGCAAGCTGAGTAAAAAGGAACCGTTCCTGTGTGTTGACCCTTGTGTTAAGCCATAGACACTTGAGCACCTCATTAGAAGTGAATGAGCCTCGAGGTGGGAGGCAGGGCAGCTATTGAGAGGCTTAACAGGACTCCACAGGGCTTCCTAACCGCCACTAGAGGCAAATCGAGAGAGAAGCAGAAAAGTGACAAGCAAAGCTCTCTCTCTCTCTCCCTCTCTCTCTCTCTCTTTGTTTCAAAGATACAGCGAGGACGGATAGTTCTCAGCTCTGCCCTGGCACACCAAGTGGCAGTTCAAGCAATGGCTGAGTTGTCTGAGTTGGTCTCCGTCTGACCCTGGGAGCACTTGTGCCCAGAGGACACATTGTTTGTGAGGTTTTCTACTTCAGTCAGTATTGAAAATACTGAACACACACACCTGTCCACTAATACCATCATCATAAACAAATTCTGAAAATTTGTTTATGATGATGTTTCTTTTGTTAATAAGAAACAGATTCAGTTGAGTCAGTTTATTGAACAAAACAGCAACAGTTGGTTAATGTGGTTCAGTCCCAATTAATTGGACAAATTAACATTTCAGAAAATGTTCATTTATGCAGGACATGTAACATTGAAAGTTTCAACTAGTTTAAACTTATTATTATTGAAATCTTTGTGATCGGCACAAAGAACCACTTAGTTGTGACATGAGAAGACATTACCTAAACTCATTCACTACATTTGATAAAATGAAGGAACCGCATACTCATAGCAGACGATATAAGGCAACATATGTAGGTTTTAGTCATTCAAAAGACACTCTGGGGTATCCTAATTGTTTACGTAAACAGCTGCCGAACCTGCAAGGGAATGAAAACTTGTTGTGGGGGCAATGATTTGCTGGCTTCTGCAACAAAATCAGCATCTTGACACTTGTGATAAAAATGCCAGGGGAAAAAATCAATTTGGCTCTTGCACTCACTTGATGCACACTGAGAGCTTCACAAACTGCAGATATCAAAGAGAAACGGCCCATCTTCAAAATGCAGGCAGGGTGTAAAGAATGACATAACTCCATCAATTTAATCCTCAATCTCCCATTTGAAACTATAAGTGCATAAAGCTCAATCCTTTCATAATTTCTGCTAATAAACTAACTTTACTTTACTATAGCAGTACTAATTTATAAGGATCTTAGTTACCTTTAGGCATTTATTCAATTTTTTGTCACAGCATAAGTCAATCCTCCAGATAGCTGTTATAATGGAAACCACACCAACAAACACAACTTACCATGGCTTATAATATGTGTTCAATATCTTTAAAACTGTCAGATGTCACTGACTGAACTCCCCACTAACAGGAGCTTTTAAGATCCTATTGTGCATCGTGATTGTGGAGAAGATTGTCAGATAAATAATGGAGGGGAAATGTGAAGCAGAAGTGTACTGTGGGTGCCAAACTGTCAGCCTGAGGTAGCGTTAACATCTATAGGCCCATCACAGCCATTAATTTTGCATATGTACAGGCGAAAGGTGGGGTTGAGCTGCTCTTGTAAGTGCCACAGTCTGTTCATTGTTCCTGCTAGTCCGCATGTCAATGCCTGGTAAAGCTTCAATAAGATTTTTTTTTTCTAAACACGGTTGCTGCATGTTGGTATTAAACTGGTAATTAACAGAGTCTGATCATTTGTGAACTTATACACTCAGTATTTATCTAGTTTGTAGTTTATTTACTTTGATTCAAGCCATAATATGTTCCTCAATGGGTATATTTCATCATATCTTAGAGTTATACCCACACTTTTCTGATGTAGTAAAAGCTTTTGGAGGCAGTCATTAATAAAAACAATTGATACCACTATGTATGCAGAGTTATGAAGTGTTATGAGGTACAGCAGAATGTGACTCAGTTGACATAAACATTGCTATTGGAAATACAGAAAGTTGAATGAGAACCTTTACTTTTCTCAAAGATTTTCTATGCAGGATATATAACAATGTTAAGAAACAGATGGATTTCTACTCACTGACATAAAACAGTGTTAATTTCTTCAAAATACTTCTTGCTAAAAGTTTATTAAACCATTGTTTTAAGTATATGCAGAATCCTGGCTTTAAAAAGTAAATAAACTGTCATATTGGACAACAATATGACAGGCCATGTCAGTACAACAACAAACAGCTCTACCAATGAGGCAGAAAATCAAGAGAGGCCACAACATAAAGTTTCTTAGGTAGGAAAATGTGTAGTTAATGATTTGTTTTTTAAATGTATCTTATGCCACACAAAAAACTCAGGTAATGCCTATGGATTGTTTTTCTAAATTATATCAAAAAAACAAATTATCTTAACTTTTCCCCAGGAACAATTAGATGTGGCAGCAAGTCATTTTCTACAGCATTTAACTAAATAAAAACGTTTTACTCCCCTCGGTGTCTAATTATATTTTGGTATCTTCACTTATCATTTTCAGTACATGTGTAGCATTAATCTGACGCAACTCTGCAAACCTAAACAACAAACTCTTGTCCAAACACATGTTGAATTTACACAGTTTGAGTGACCTCACAGATGGTGCCTTCAGAATAATGTTTGACAGCTTTGTTCCTACAGAGCTCCCCTCAGGAAAAAAACAGAGTTATTGAAGTTTATGTAGGGGTAAGATTTCCAGCTGCTTCCATTCACTGCTATGGTGCTTTACCAACCCACAGCACAGCTTGCTTACAGCGCATCTGGAAACTATTCACAGGGCTTCACTTTTTCCACACTTGGTGATGTTGCAGCCTTTCTCCAAATTTTATTAAATTAATCTCTTTCCTCAAAATGCTACAAACAAATACACCATTAAGAGAAAGTGGGAAGCTTCTTGGAAGATTTCTGCTAATTTATTAAAAATCAATCAAGAAATTACATATACATAGGTATATGTATATGCGCCTACGTACATATACCTATGGAAGCACAAAATGGAGTTGTTTCTGCTGATCATCCTTGAGGTGTTTCTACAATTTAAAAGGTATCCACCTGTGGTATAGTCAGCTGAAATGACTTATTTTTCAAAGGAACATGTCTGTCTACAAGAGATTCAACAGCTGACATTGCATGTCAGAGGTCAAACACCAAGCAAGAAATTAAATTAATTGTCTACAAACCTCAGAGACAGGATTGTGTTGAGGCACAAATCTGGGGAATAATACGGCATCAAAAGCATTCCTTAATAAAAGGTACATGGCTTTGCCAAAAGACACCCGAAGGACTGTCAGACAACGAGAAACAAAATTCTCTGGACTGATGAGACAACGATTGAACTTTGGTGTGAATGTCAGCGGACGAAACTCTAGTCCTTCAGGTATCTTTCTACAGCGAAGCACGGTGCTGGCAGCATCATGCTGTGGGGAATTTTTGCAGCACTGGATAAAAACCTTCTGCTGGGCACCCCTGACCTCAGACTGGGAAGGCAGTTCATTTTTCAGCAGGATCCCTCTGTGAATGTCCTGGAGTGGACAGTCTAGACTTGAATCCGACTGAACATTTCTGGAGAGATCTGAAAATGGCTGCACATATATCTCCCATCCAAGGTAACTGTCCCTGCATGCTGGTGCTTAAGATGCATAGCACTCTCTGCAGTTCTCATTTTAAACAACAGGAAGCGCTAATGAGGGAGATGTACGGCTAAACAACAAAAATGGCACAAGAAGCAGAGGCATACGGGAGTTAATTTCATCATACACGAACTGAATTAAACGGCCAAATCAGCATTCCTTTTAGGGATTTTTGTATTCATGCAACAGTCATAAAAAACTGACCCAAAATTGGGGGTTTTTTGCATAAGATTCCTGTAAAAACAAATCCTCCTGCTGCATACACTTCCTGTTTTAACAGGCGCCACTGGTGGAGAATGGGGTAAGTTAGAAAAATCAGCCACCCAAAATGACAAAACCAGCCTTGTGCAGCGCTGTTTGTGAGGCAGAAAACACCAGGCTTAAAATGAGCTTAAATTCACTGGTTTATTATGTCCCCCTTTTTCTTTTCCTTTTTTTTAACTTATCCCACTTATGAAAATCAGCTCTTTGGCAGAACAAATTACACAAGTACAGGCACAATAAATGTGCCTGTACTTGTATATATATATATATATATATATATATATATATATATATAAAGAAAAATATAGGGTTTTATTAACTCTGTGAGGTCTAAGTTGTTGATCATATTGAACGGAAACAGAAAAGTCACTCTCATTTCCCCTCCTTACCTCATACAAGCCTCTACTCTCGTCCAATGATTTACCCCTCCCCTTAACCGTGTTTTACTCTTTCTGAGTCGAAGTCGACATTTAAAGACTCCTTCAACTCTCTTTTCTTTTCTCTTCTTTCTCATTTTAAAACTCCCTGTCCCCTGTCTGCCCCTCACTTTGTCTTGTCCTCTTTTCTCTCCCTCTTCTCCTCTTTACGATACACACAAAGCTCTCATTCTTTCAGTTTGTGGCTTTTCAAAACGCAGAGCTTGTGAAGGGAGAAGCCTTAGCTCCCACCCCTTCTCTGTGCAGCTGGGAAACTTCACCCCTGCCGTTGCATCTTTTTTTTTTTTTTTTTCTCGTGCATGCGCATGCACATAAATACACACATGTGCAGCACAGGTTCAGGAGGTCATGGGCCACGCCCCGACCGCTAACAAAAGGGGAGGAGAAGAGAAGAAGAAGCGGGAAATTAGAGATCGTCCATCCTTGGCCACATATTTAAAAAGAAGTAAACATAACTGAGGCAATTTTTTCCCTTAATCCCTGTTCTCTGGCTCATTATCCCGACTCCCTTCTACTGCCAAAGGAAAGCATCAGGACAAAGTTTATTCTGCAGAAAAATCTTGTTTTTTTCTTCTTCTTTGTGCTGTGAAATTATCAGACCGTCCACACTGTTAGAAACTGCCACAGCCGAAGAACAGACTGATCCTTTCACACGGATCTGAGACGAGAGAGATGTGAACAGGAGGTGTGAAATTTTTCCATTTTCAAAAATATGTGTATGTTGATTATTATTATTTTTTTTTCATTCTGGCAACACAGCAAATAAGAATCTTTGGGGGGAAAGAACAAACACGTGCAGAACACCACACCAACTGCATAACCAACTCGCGGAAATCGCAGATGTTCTCCTCTCCCGCAAAACAAACCACCTCTTTTCTTCTTCTTGCAGCATGAATTCACATCAAAAAACACACACTCCCTTTCTTCCCCTTTTTCCTGCCCACTTTCTCTTGTTCGTGGACATTTTTTTTTCTATCACTAAATTGCTGCTTTCCACATGTGACTCACTTTTTTCCTGCCTGAGCCAGACAGGGGGAAAAAAGTCAAATCATGAGTCTACTCGCAGCCTCTCAGTTTCTTTAAATCTCTCTCACTTAGGTGAAGCTACATTCCTCCAGGGGGGGGCTCTTATAACCTCCACAGATCCCCCATTTTCTTTTCCAACAGAGTCGTTCCCTACTAAGACGTGTGTCGGCCTGGCGACCCAGTTCCCAATTGTAGGAAAATTTTGGGGAGGCTAATTATTCAGTCTTACTGTTTTGAGCTTCACATCTGAGAGGGCTTTTTTTTCAAAGACAAATCCTGGAGGAATAAAAGAAAAGGAGTAGGCCTTGATTGGCAACCGTACACCCACACCTTTTATTTGCCAAGGAACTGAGCGTGCTTGCAGACATCCACCACCCTGACATCAGAGAGAGCGACCCCCAAAAAATCAAGGCAGGAGGGAAAAAAAAGCATCAAGCACAAAAAAGCGTGAAAAGGGGGAGGAGAGGCAGGAGGATGAGGTAGGAGGACTGAGAGGATGGAGGGAGGGCAACTTGTTGACATAGAAATGGAGATAGTGAGTCATTTTATTATTGGAAGACTGGGATTTATGTTGAGTGATCATAAAATGAAGGATGAAATCTAACCTGTGCTTCCTTGTTTTACATTTTATCTCACCTTTGTGGATGACAAATACTAATTTATGTGTTACATATGCATAAGATACATTACCGTACCATAAATATTTCTCTTTGAAAAAGTTCCGCAATCAAAAAAAAAAACCTCATTTTCCTCAGCTCTCTTTTATTCACATCCCGTCTGTAAAACTCAGCCCTAATTGACCTGTCTTGAAGGAAGACTTGTTAATCTTTAACTCCAGTCAGTCAAGTCCTGTTTACCAATTTATGACAGAAGCCACAACCTTAAATGCTTTCTAACAAAACACACATGGAAATAAATTACCACGATCACCTAGGATGTCAAATCAAAGAGACAGTGAGTCTGCTGTCCGGCACTTTTTTAATCTGGTTCATATTTCAACAAGCTATCCCACTTGGTTTGGTTGAGTGTATTTTGCAGTGCAAAATATTTGCTTATTTAATGATTCTACAGAAACAATTGGCCAAACTTCACTCTCCTTAAGTGCTGAGGAGTTGATATGTAACTAAAAGATAAATAAAACACATTAAAATGTGTAGCTTTAGATTGACAAACTTTGGAGAGGTCGAATACTTTGAAAGGACACTGTACTTTGCAGGTCTCAAAATGCTACTTTTTAAAATTTGGCAGAGAATAAAGTATACAGAACATTCTGATGCCTGCTGCCATCATTAAATGATCGTCGCTCAGCTCACTCTAAAAGATGAAGAGCGGACACTTTAGCCTTAGCGGTTTCAATCCTGGCAGCGATAATCAGGGAGGTGAAGCGGACAGCAGTCACATAACAACTGAGATGCACTTCAGCAAAACACCAACGCTGCCACTGATTTGAGGTGATTCACCAGACCAAGGCTGGTTGTAATTGGGCCGTGAGCTGAATGGGGTTCAGTTTACAATTAGTTAAACAATAGCATTCAAGTGAAATATTAATACTATTGGGAGTTATGTTTAAGTTATCAATAATAAAGATTATTAAACATTTTTTTAAGTGGAAGTATCCAGATATTACAGCCTCACTCAGCACGTAAAGAGGAACAATTGTATTCAGTTGAACCAAATCTGAAGTGAGACGATCAGCAATTTATTCAGATGGACATGAATTGTGCAGTAATTGGAGGCTTTCCTTGTGTCTGGTGAAAGTATCTTGCTGCAGAGACATGATAACCAGATAACAAAGTAAGACTTAATGCCAAAACTACCTATTTGATTTATTTGAATCTTATTAAAGAGCTGTCCTGGAAAGCAACATTAGCCAGCGATGTTAAGCTGAAAAGCTAAATTTAACAACCAAACAACATCTTTTGAAGATTTAATCTATTCCCAAAGCCGCTGATTCTTGACTTTAGAAATCTTAAAAGAAAAAACTTTTCAGTCTCCACATGTTGAGATGAAAGGGAATATACAATGGACTCGATTTAACTTGAATTGTGTTAATGAAGTGACTTGTTCATGATTACTGGACAACTAAATAAATACTTTGATAGAGGAAATCAGTGCAGTTCTGCATAAACCACAGCATAAATAAAACCTATCCCCCTACTCTCAGCTGCAAGCATATGATGCTTTTTCATTATATGGGGCTCCCAACTCCCCTTTTAATGCACATGCATAAAAGCAATCGAAAAAAAAGCTATATTTTATTAAATGGTGCTTGCATTTCCGCCGTCTCAAATTGCTTCCTGGTCAGCTGCCCACACGACCCACATCAGAAACTGCCCTGGGTGGAAGTAGTAGATTAAAGAGGTTTCTTTCTTTAGCATTTTAGCATAACTTGCTGTAGGTTAAGAGAAGGAAAGCAAAGATTTGGAATAGATTTGTTTGAAGTTTGAAGGAATATCAAGCCTTAATAGCTTTTCCAAAAAACAATGTTGCCTTAACCTTCTGATAGAATAAAGTCCCTTGGCCTGGACAGGACACACTCCCTCACCACCACTGCCACCACCAACAGGTTGCTGTGCTCTTCTCATCTGTTTACTCATAAGCAACACACATTGAGCTGTTCATGAATATTTCCAGTCATAAAACCAGAAAAAATAAGGATATGGAAACAGACAGCAGTTGACTGCAGGCTAACAAAGCAGATAATAACACTATTAACCTGCTGACATCAGCTTGTTAAAGTATCAGTGATCCTTTGAAAATCTGAATGATACGCACATTTACTTGAAACTAATACTGAACTTACTTGTTGTTTATCCAACATTGTTGTTTAAGACTATTCAATAAAATTTACAAAAAAAACAAAAGGTAACATTATTATAACTGTAGGAATAAATATGCCATATTATTATAGCAGCAGGTAACATTTTCATTGTCTTTAATAAAAGTAATTGGACCATGGCATATACATATTATTATGTGAATGTGATGATACTATGGTATTATTGCTTGTGGTGGTCAAACTTGAGGATCTTAATACTCCATGCCTAGTGAGAACAAAAGAGCCGAAAGGGAAGTGAAGACCTGTGGCAGGAAGGACAAAAGTCAGATTAGATGACAGTCATTAGTTTTGTCACAAGTTATAACTGTTAAATATTAGCTCAGCCTTCTCAAAGTCAATGACATCTACCACTAATTTTGTTACATTTATAAAAAGTTGGGCAAACTGAAATGTGTCATTTTTACGCCTTTATTCATTACAAGCTCAAAGAAACAAATCTCATTTTTATTCTTCATTTATTCTCTTTCCGAAACATGCTTAAATGAATTCAGAAAAAGATTTTTAGTCATGATTGAAGACGACGCAACCGTGTTAAATACCTGTCTCCGATGAATTAATTACCTCATCAGCAAGGAGGAAAAAAAAACACGTCCTTGTGTGTTCACATTTGCTGCCGTCTAATTTCTTAATTCTGAAGAAAAAGAGGCACAAATGTTTTGAGCGCAGCAGAGGCGTAGATTGTCAAAGCCAAGCTTTTTTTGTAATATAAGCTCTCTCAGGTGCATATAATTAGAGCAAATCAAACAGGAGCATTTATCTGGAGCAGAAGTTACGCCCTCTCTGTGAGAAAGCACTTGACTGTTCCTTGTGTCAGGATTTGATGCTGCTACTGCAAACACTGAAAAGAACCCTTAATAAAACTTTAAGCCCGCTCAGTGTAGAAAATGCAAATCCAGAATCAGTCGGGCAGAGCTGCAAAAATAAACAGGAAATTATGTACGGCGCTTTAATAACTGAGCTTCCTCTGCCGGCAGATCCATGACAGTAATAACCTCAATCTAACCTGTATTTCTGAAGCAGGCGGCTGCCGGTGGAGAGGGTTTGTCTCCACAGGCCAGATTATGAGTTCACAGCCAGACATGGACAGATGGAGGCAGAGGTTAGTCCTCCCTCCTGTGCTCTGCCACACACACACACACACACACACACATATTTGGCAAGCACTTTTTCACAGGACAATTACCTTACGACCTCTGCCAGCCCACACATACACTCACGTACACGCCCGCAAACACACTTGGCCAATTACGAACACACTGAAGGAATGATAACAGTCACAGAGGAGCCACTCACACAACCTGTCATGGTGTGCACATACACACTCTACAACGCCTCTAGCTCTGTAAAATATGGCAAGCATCTCTGTTTCTGAAGGGCACAGCGCCCATCTGTAGCTCTAGCACAGAGAAGACAACCAGACTGTCAGAGTATCCCTGTGTTCTGTATTTATTAGATTTTTAAAAACTTTTTTTTTTTACCTTATTTAAACCCTTGCAAAAAAAAAAAAAAAAAAAAAAAAAAATATTTTTTTTATGGTGGCTTGTGGGGGCTAATAATTTTGCTGATAAAGCAAAGTTGCATTTTTATTCCCTCCAAGCATTTATCAATTAGCACTCCAATTTATGGTAACTGTGATGACAAGAAAAATACACAGAATGAGGCTGATGATTTTATAGTCAACTACTTTGCAAGTCTGTATTATAAATATAATTCCCAACATTTAAAATTATATTTTTTCTGTTCAGCCTCATGTCTATGGTGCCTGGCTTATTCTCCTTCAGATTAACTTCAATACACACAGAGGCTCTCAAAAGGTGTACGGACTCTGTTAGAGCGCCAGGTTTTGTGATGTAAAAAAAATTGCAATAAATTATTTTTTAAAATTGCTGATATAATATCACAGTTTGTCCTGTAAGATGTCTAAGAAAATAAAAATTAAATCTATTAGGTGGGGAATGCAAAATATAAAAATGTTCAAAAGATTTAAAAAAAAAAAAAAAATACTTGTCTGAGGTAGTTACTGATTTACTTTTAGCAATCAGTTTTCTTGAATTTATACTATCACCTAGGAGACAGGAAACTAAAGATCAGACGGACCTCAGTGCTGAAGTGTTTCCGTCAGGTAAAAGATTAGAAAAGTTCCATATTTTTAGTTATAAAACATGGCTCAATAAAGCCAGCCTTTGAGGTGGGACATTATAAAATAATGAACATTATTTCTTTAGTTGTGTACTACATGTTGTTCTATTTTGTCAAGTTACAACTGCTGGCTTAAACTTAAAGAAGTGCAAATTCGTGAAATGGAAAGGAGATAAGGATTCATCCATCCAATGTCTATATTTGCTTATGTGTGCAGTTTTGTTTGTATGTGAGTGGAAGAGGTGAACATCTGTGACTTTCTCCCCAAGTACCACACTCTACATGTTCTCTAATTTGGTAACTTTTAAATGACCTATTATGTAAAAACCACATAAAAAACCCATTGAAACGTATTGATGTTTATGGCTTTAACACGACAAAATATAAGAAATGTCAAACAAATACAAAATAGTAAAACTGAATTCTTAGCTGTACGAGTGGGATAGATCACACTTTAATTGGGAAACACCTGCTACACATGGCTTATTGAATTGCTCTCTAACTCTTTCTTATGTTCCTGCATTCACCTATATCACATGATGTCTCAGTGGCACATCGGAGCACCATCAGCAGTGTTATCAAAGTCATCAGCTCTTGATTGAATCTCCTGAATAGGTGATATTTCACCCACACCCTTTCTCCTGCTTAGTTTTATTCATCCATTGTTAAAGAGCACATTTGCAGGCTTACAAAACAAACTGTCTCCTCATTTTTCAGGGATCAAGCAGATGCTTTTATAAAGATTTGTGAATTAAAAAGGAAGAACAATTTGGATTTCATAAACTGTGAACTCAGTGTTAGGGTTGCCGTGACTGCAGAGTAGATAATGTGTTGCTCATTGACAGTCAAATTTAATGACTGCTTAAATTTGGCAAACTAAAAAGCTCCTTCGATAACAAAAGACATTCCAAGGAGTAAATAAACCAAAGAACTTTACACCTGAAAACATAGCTGATTGCACCATTAATCAGATTAAGAAACTGCTGCAAGAAAACAAGTAATATAT
>CAEFZX010032114.1:0-25835 GCA_903066825.1 Alfaro cultratus
ATAATGTGTAAATTTCCACACATAAGTCGCTCCGGAGTATAAGTCGCACCCCCGGCCAAACTATGAAAAAAACTGCGACTTATAGTCCGGAAAATACGGTACTTGGTTCCTATAAAGGCTTTGCATGTTTGTTCTACCGTAGGTCAGGAACAAACCATCAGGTACTGTACCTGCAGGCTGTGTCGGTGACTGCGGCCGAGCTCCAGCAGACTCTCCCTGGAGGCTCTGGTAGACGGGGACAGAGAGAAGGCCCTCTTCATGTTCACCGCTCCCTGGCACAGCTTCCACTGAACGCAGTACGTCTCGTACAGCTCCTCCACCTGCACAGACGAACAGAAACCACCCCTCAGTCATGACGGTTCAACAGCAGACACATGTTTTCTACCACATGGATCTTCAAAAGCTACAAAAACATAAAATATGAACACCTAAAGGGGGATGTATTAAGCAAAATTCCCATTTTGCACATTTTTATTCTTCTATTTGGGTGTCTATTACATTTAAAAATAACCCAGGTGCTTAAAAACATCAAAACATTAACTTGTTTTGGCAACAAGTTAATGTTTTTTGGTGTTTGGAAACTGAGTCATTTCAAAAATCTGCTCAATTTAATGCCACAAATCAGCAGGCACTGCCCCTGACCTAGTAACCCCAGCCCGTCACCTAGCAACCCAAGCTGAGTTCTAACACACTTATTGGGTGGGAACCAATCTGGCTACTTTTTAACTCGTTTGGTTGGAAAAAACAGCTTTGGGCAGGTTGTTAAAGTCTGGGCTGCTTTTCACAACATTTAGCGTCATTTTAAGGAAGCGGTAAGAGGAAAATTCTTTCGAAACACTAGTCATCGTGTGGCAGGAAAATACAAAATGTTCACTAAAATGCTGAGCTATTAGCACTGTCACAATAACATATTTTGCTGAGATGTGTTATTGTGAACATTTAACACTGAAACTGGAAGTCATTTTAAATATCCCAAATAAATAAAACAACAGGACAAATAAAGTTATGAAATCTCTAAACAAAATGATCTTTCAAAGAAGGACTAGTTGAGATCAAAACACCAAACTGAAGACTTTTATCATCTGGCTTGTGGTAAAGAGAGAGAAAACAGAAAATCAATAAATCAGGCAGATGAAAATTAAGTTTGATTGAATTTATTAATTAGCATGATAAATTGTTTTTGCACTTGTTATTTTGAAATATCTAGAATCTGACATCAACCTTTGCTCATTGGTTAATCCAGTGTCACTATGTAGTAGTAGTGAGTAGTGAGTACTGTAAAACTGAAATCCCAGCACATCATGATTTAAAAGGACATTCAGCCACAAGAAACACGAGTCTTGTTGTATTCAAAGAGTCAAGTCCTTTGATCCCAATGGGATCTGGTTCTGACTGGCTGAATTCTTGCTGGTTGGGCAGGAGGCTCCACTTCTGCTTTTCAAAGATGTACAGTTGTATAATTGTCCATATGTTTGCAGCCATTTTCATATGTGAATGTAAATGTTGAGTTGGGGGGCCAGCAGCAGATTATTTTGATTTAAAGTGACAAGATGCAGTAAAACAGCTCAAAATAGACAGAACTGAGCAGAATAAAATCTCATTATTCAAGAATGATTTTATGCAAAAAAATGTAATGAACCCGTTTTGTATAAACCTATTCTAACCTGTTGAAGGAAGCATAATAGGTCACTATTAAAGAACATAATTTACCTTGCTCATTTGAAACTCTAATCGTCGGATGTACCTCTCCAACGCTTTAATCTCCTGTGAAAACAGAGTTTATACCACATCTTCATTTTCTTCCTCTTTACCAGAAAATCAAAATACCATGAAGGTAAACAAGATGTGAAAACATTTTTACCTTTTCCAGATCGTATAGAAATGCCTGGAAATGGAAAGAAAATTCATTCTTTACATCCTAATTGTTGCCAACCACACAGAAAATAATGGTTTGAGTTTTTCTCACCAGTCTGGAGTTCCTCTTGGTTTCTCTCTGCTGTGACAACAGGAGCTCCATCTCTGCCTGGTGAACCTCTAAATATTCCCTGCACACAAAACAAGTGAAAATCTAAGTTGTACACACTACGACGTCACAAAAGTCAGTCAACAATTTAGTTATTATATTTAAGTTTTGTTAAAGATCTGAGCTTCTCGCTCAAGGACATTTTACCAGTTAATTGGCAAGTAGGCAAGTGAACCGATTACTATTTGAGTTTCTTCACAGGGGCATTAAAAGGTCCATAAAAATTACTTAAAAACGAATCTGTTAGAAAAGCCAAAATTTGCTTCTGTACATTCTTAAAACTCATTTATAATAAAACTTAGTGAATCTGGTTTCAGATCAGGAAAATCAGAAGGTCATTCCAGCCCCAAACTTAGATTTAATGCAACTCCTACAGCCATTAAAATGTTTATTTGACCTTTTGAGAGTGTTTTCCTTCGATGCATTTAATGCTAATAGTAGCGCTGCCCAGAACAGCTTCAGCCATGCACATGATCTAGATTGATGCTATCGCCACCTGCTGCCACAGTTTAGGTATTGCAGCATTTTTTCCTTAAAATGTTATTGTAATAAGATTAAATCAACCACTTAAACACATATGATATTCTGTAAATTAATGTCTAATTAAATAAATCAAAGTTACGCATTTTAAACAGCTGGTCGTATTTCTGCTGTTAGATCATAACAGACTGGGAAACATGTCGGTTTCTACATACTTGAGTCCGCTGCGGAGCGCTTGGAAAACCCTGTCCACCTGCTCCGGCTGCGACCAGGTAGTGGCCGACCCTCGGCGGGGGGAGAGGTGCATTCTGGGAGGTTTACTTCCCATTGTGGCTTTGGAGCGGAAAGAGCCACGTATTGAGGAAGACCTAAAAACCAGAACAATATGTTCAAAAAACAAACAAAGAAATATTTAATCTGCAGATTTTCCAGTGGAAAACTGAAACTCATGAGGGTTTAAGAGTTTTAGCATTTTGTGACGTTCGTGACATGTTCCTGTTTCCCATCAAAGCCTCAACATGATGGTTCCTGGGAGACAGACTGAAGAAACGCAGCAGGTTTTACTGAATGTTGTGTACAGTATAAAAACACACAGGAAGTGGCTAACAGCACTGGGATTTTAAACATTTCACACTTGATTTTGGAACATAAAACCTCTCCTTGTCTCCTGAGGTGGACGGTTTGCACGTCTGCGTTTATTATTAAAGCGTTTAAATGTAACGTTTAAATTATTGACTCTGTTCTGTGTCTGTATTTTATCATATCAGTTGCCTTGTTGCTGAAATATGCTACACAAATAAACTTGATTGATTGAATCTGTTCACCCTCAGAAAGGATTGTAACTGGGGGCGTGCTGTGGTGGCGCAGTGGTTTAGCACGCCCCACGTTTGGAGGCCTCAGTCCGCGACGCGGACGTCGCGGGTTCGACTCCCGGTCCCGGCGACCCTTGCCGCATGTCCTCCCCCCTCTCCTTCCCCCTTCCTGTCAGCCTACTGNTGTCAGCCTACTGTTGTGGAAAATGCGAGCCACTAGCGCCGCAAAAAAACTCTTCGGAGAAAAAAATGATAAAAAAATAAAATAAAAAAAAAATCATGATTGCAACTGAAAGATGGACAAATCAAACAGACCAACTATAACACCATCAGAAATTGGTAAAAAAAAATGTAAATACAAATTTAATGGTGTGGAAAAACGAGGCTTTAACCGAGTCAAACTCAAGAATAAACTTCTGAAATTTAAATAATTTGTAACAGATCTCATCTATTTGAGCAACTTGTTTAAAAATCTGCATTTGCATGTTTAATTATGTAACAACGACACCACTGTGCAGTCACACAGGCATTTTGAAAACAGTTTAAATAGGACTCTTTATGCAAATTCCACATTTTGTACATTTTTCGACTTCCATCTTCTAAAAACAGCCTAAGTGTTTAAGTTCATGCTTTAGTTTGCAATTTATTGTCACAGAAACGACAATGATGAGGTCTCTCTAAGTAAAATTGTCCTTTAAAAAAAAAAGGGCTAGTTGAGACAAAAGCAGCAGACTGAGGAGTTTTTTCATCTAGTTTTTGGTAGAAAGAGAAAAAAAAAAGATAAATCATACAAAAGGAAATTATTGAACTTTTTTTAATTCATGTTCAGAAACATCCCACCTGTTGCCGCTCATGGCATTTTCTTGGAGTATTTTTGTTTTTGCAACTTACATTTATACTTAGACACTGACTGGTTATAAAAGAAAATTTACTGCAGAAACTCAATCCAATCTCATCTCTAAAAATTGCTTCTCCATTTTATCACAAATAAAATCTATCTTCACTCAGACCAAAAATCATGAAGCATTTGTGGCCAGGCATCAAAAACTGGCCGTGTAACTGTCATTATTTTCCTTGACACCAGAGGAGGCGTTAATTTGTCAGTCAGAGTTTATTCCTGAGGCCTTCAGCTTCAGGTAACTCACCGCGGCCGGCTGCTCAGCGAGCCGAAACCCGTGAAAGAGCGGCTTCTGTGGATCAGACCTCCATCCGACGGCGAGTTGAACCGCAGCTTCACTGACATCCTGCAGCACAACATTCATTTAAAGGGGAAGGAACGTCAGAGTAGTTCATATTCTGCATCACAGAGGTCAAACTCATTTTCATTTTAGGTCATAACATCAAAAATGTCCTGAAAAGGCACAAAATGTTGATAAAACCAATTAAATTTGCTTTCGCTTTTATGTAATTTGGGAGCATAGAAAAAAAAACTGATTTATAAAATAATATTTAAATAATTATCTTGAAGGATCTATTTATGTGATGCTTTGAGTCTTGAGGGCCACATAAAAAGCTATTGTGGGCCAGATTTGGCCCCCCAGCCTCGTATTTGACACATATTAAATAAAAACACAGATTCCAGATCAGCTAAAAATCTAAAGATGATCATAAAGTGAAAAAAGGAAAACAGATGAAAAAAAAAAGTTATTTTATTACAAGTAGTCAAATTAATATATTTACTTGGATAAACTGAAGTTTATTAAACTGCCATGTTAAACAAAAGTAAATAAATTAAGTATGAAAATCTTAATTTAATTACATGCAACAAATTAACAGAATAAAAAAAAAAAAAATGGAGATCCTTCTTATGGATCTGGAATAAAGAGATGATGATGATGATGATGATGATGATGATAAAATTGTTCTTGCCCCCAAAATTAATTTTTTTAGATTACAAAGAATTTGATTTCCTTTTCATTACCTAATAGACAACAAATTCAGAATGGGATATTTTAATTCAATCTTTTTTTTTGTAGTTAAGTGATGTGCAAATAGTTTCTTTTGGGTTCAATAAAAGAAAATAAAAAAGATTTGATGTATTCCCAGCAACAACGTGAGCCTGAAAACACCTGCTGTGTTTAACAAACTCGACATGTTAATTAAAAGCAGATTTGGGTTCAGTAAAATTTGCTTTTTTATAAAAGCTGCTCAAAAGGTATAGTCTGAATTACAATGAAATTAAAGGGAAAAGTTTCAGTAAAAGTTAAACGTTTGCAATTTTGGGCCACACTTTTTCACATTTCTGGTTTAAACCAACAGCTTTAACCTTTAGAAACAAAACCAGTAAACATTACCAAGATTTCCCCACATTTCAGAGATCCCACCCGCTCCGAGTTGCTATGCAGCAGAGAATCTGACCCGGTTTAAATAATTCAGTTTTGTATAAATCTGGATAAAACCGGCAACTTTCAAACTAATGTTTGGCTCTTCTGGGTCTAATTGTTTCTCGTTGGTCTTGTTTATCTCCACCTAACAGCAGAAACACCAGAGAACCAGACTGGAGTCAGAACAGCATCTCTGGATCACATTAATGGAATAACATGGGAAAGGAAACACAAACATGTGACCAAACTCAAGGTTCTGACCCGGTTCTGCAAGTTTGCTATGACAGAAATGCACATTTTAAATGCTTAACACATATTAAAGGTGATTCTTTTTTTAAATTAAAACAAAGATTTTAGTTGTTTTCACTTTTTGCTGCGCACTACTTTCCTTTCAATTAGCCAACGTCCATTTAAAGAGCAAAATAAAAGTTAAAGGCAGTGAAAAAACAACTAAAACCGAACAGAAATGTGTTGACAGAATGTTTGTTTGACTGATGGAGAAACTGTGATAGTAATGCAAAAAAATTTAAAAACGGAAACAGAGATTTTGAAAACCTGAAAGAGTTCAAACTGAAATTACAAACCAAGAGAAATAAATTCAAATGCAAAAGTGGATTTAGGCCAAAATCTGCATTTAATTATATTAAATGTTTTACTTTGTATGTATATAAATAACTTAAAAGTAGAAAAAGTCCATGTCCAGAAAACAACAAGCTGTGTAAGACAATCTGTTTGACATCTGCTCACTTTGTCATGTGGGTCGCTGCAGTTTGGTTGGAACCAAAACAACGTTAAAGCTTAATCGTAATCATCTGTTTTCCCTCTAAATGAATCCAAATCAAGACTTCAAACATATTCCAGTTCTTCTGCAGAAAATCTTCTTTAAATGTCCTGCAGAAGATTAAAAATAAAACACTTAAAACCTGGGAATAACTGCTGAAACATAAAAAGTTTTAAGGTTTATGTGTCGTCTTCGTCATGTAAAGGAGTGAAATAGATTTCTGTGATTGATGCATTTTTATACAAACGTGATTTGGCTTCCAGATGGCCGATAACATGGAGACGATTTGTGTGCATGTTGAGTTTCTCATGCATTTCGTTCAGCAGAAACGCAGCGTGAATTTGTCCCACGGGGTCGGACTGTCGCAATCCTGCAGGAGGATCTGAACAAACATCCTGTAGTTCCAGCTTTTCTTTTTGTGCAGCAACTTCGATGTTTTAGAGTTTCTAAGCAGATCAACTAAATCAAAGTCATCCAAGAACAAACATCCTGGCATGAATGCCTCATGCTGTCAATGGAAGTAGATCAGAGCAACCCAGGTCGTAGACCTGGCCCAGAATCTGAGTATAGTCCAGACCGGAGGCCAGAAACGGTTTTAAGTAGTCAACCAAGGCCAGGAGAGACCAGAACCGAACTTTGTTCAGATGATTTATCATTTTTAAATGTTTATAAAATACCCTTTTTTAACGATTCTCTATTTAGAACTTGTTCAAACTCGAGGTTCGGGGGCCAAATCCGGCCCGCTGTGGAGTTTAATGTGGCCCTCCAGACTTCAAATGGACACATAAGATAACAATCAAGTGCTTAAATATTATTTTATGAATCAAATTAAATGAGTTTTCATCTTTTTATCGGCTCCTGGGAAAATCTGTGCCAAGTTACGTTCTTGTGGAGGGTTAGGGGTGTGGAGGATTTTGCTGAAATAGTCAATCATCTAATTCACTATTAGAAAACATTTTTAACCGATGTGAGTAATAAACTGAAGTTAAATCACTTCAAATAATCAGCATAAAATAATTCAGTTGCTGTTTGAACTTCCCTTTCCTGCTCATTTTTTCTGTTTAGATGTTTTTTGGAAAAATTGTAGGAAATCTAACGGCTCCCATGAAGATTTGACGCTAAGCTTTGCTACGTGAGATTTTAAACCCTTCCGAGTTTCAGCCGTTACAAATTTGAAATGTGCGCTTCTTCCAAAAATGCAACCATGTAATAATTCTTTCAAATCAAAACATCTTCCTTCCTACAGTGACACATTTTCTTGTCTTTCTTGTTTTGAAGACTCTCAAAGGAACTGTGCATCGTGGTGCGCCACAAAAAGTCAAACTTTCAATTTGAAGTTTAGAGAAACTACTTTTATCTAATAACCAACAGAATATTTTGCTTTCTGTTCACTTTTTAATCAAAAGTCTTTTTAATTAGCTCATTTGTTTAGGAAAAAGCTGAGTGTGTTTTCTTTGTGTTTCTCAAAAGGAATTTGGGGATTTCCTGCAAAACGCCCCATGTGGTTCTGAAGCAGAGCAGCACAGACCAGAGAGGCGGAGCTGTGGTGCGTCACATTTAGCACCAGATGAAGCTAAATTAAACAGGAATGCAAAGACACAGCTGGTAAAAATATTAATGCAAACATCTACAGTTTGGAAGAAAGACGAAGGTCAGTAGGACTTGATTTACCCCCGAAAACGAGTTGATGTGGCAAAAACAAAGCGTTTAACATGCCGACCCAACCTCAGCAGACACAGCTGAAGATGTTTCACTGAAATAAAGCGACAGAGATGTCAAGTGTTTGCACGAAAGCATGGATCTGCAGAGGATTAAAAGGAAAAAACAAACAAAAATATGCAGCAGAGGTCCCCAAAATGGCAGCAGAATATTTAGAACCATGTTTGGGATTCATGAAACCTTTATCTGATTTGTGAAACTTCACTTCGCTTCACTTAACCGACCCCTGAAGAAGATCTTTCCTTCCAACAGCCATCACCATCTACAACAACTCTGAAGAATTAATGAGTTACGCCAACATTTAATTTCCCATTTTGATTAATAAAGTGATTTTGAATTAGAATTGAATTTGAAAATTAAAAAACTGTATGGAACAAGTGTGAATAGTAATCTAAACCTTAGTGAAGTTTCACAAATCAGAAAAAGGTTTCACAAATTCCAAACATGGTTATAAATATTCTGCTATTAGAGCAGAATAATCTAGTCCAGGTTTGAAGTGTCCAGGTGTTGTAGTTTTGGAACTAGAGTCGATTAAAGATGCGAAAGGTAGTGAAAAATTTGGTGGAATCGCCCTTTAGCCATTTCCCGAATCTGAAGCTAGAACTGGAAACCAACTTCAGCTTCGTGTGGCCTGGTAACACCAGTTAGCACGGTTGATTTTTGAGGGTTATTGCAACGTTTTAACATTCCTTCCAGAGCCATAACCAAACAGTTAGAGGCGCCGCAACAAGAAGCAGCTGAATAAAAAACACGACTAACAAATTAAAGTGTAAACTGACCTGACAGCAGAAAGTTTCATCACAGATTCTGTCCACTTCAATGCGGAGCGGCAACAAAGTCTGCAGTTCATCACTGGCACTTAACAAATCTCTGTTCATGGTGGATTACATGTTTCACATATTTTATTCTGAACATTAAGACCATTGTAGATAGAAGAAACAAGGAGCAAATTTCTGACCAAAAAAATTTACAATCTAAAATCTGTTCCAAAAGTTGGAAATTTGCAAAACCCATCCAATTTTGAGATAAATCTCTGACATTTTCTAGAATATTTTCTCTTTACAAATTTGAGTTTCACAAGCAGAAAAAGCAGACTTTTTGTTTTTAGATTAATCCCTTAAATTATCTTGGAAAATGAATTTAAAAATGTTTCTTGGATACTTTGGAGACTATTATCAAAATGTGAGCTTTTTGGCAGAAATGTTCTCCTTTTTCTTCTCTACAATGACCTGTCAGAGATTTCTGCTTTATAAATATGTCCGGATTTAATAATGTGAGAAAACCACAACCTTTTCTGTTTGTTCAGCCAGTGTTTAGCACAGCTGACAATGAAATTTTACAAGATAATGTGCGTTTAAAATTATGCACATTATAAAAAATTCAGCCCTTATGATAGAAGAGAAAAAGGTTTTTAAGATAATGCCGATAAGATCAGCTTTAGATTAACTCATTAATCAATAGCTTGCATTTCAGGGATCACGAAAACTGGAAATAGTTTAGTGATTTAAGAATTGCAAAAAGTGAAATGAGACATTAACATTCCTCAGGTGATGAAAAGTGTTGCAGGAGGGGGGGGCAGTTTGCCTGGAAGCAAACTGGGGGTTTGTGTGGTCCTGAAAAAAAAAAATTTGCTTTGACCTTATAGTGATTTACAGGGTCCTGCATGGTGTGGAGGTCAAAGGTCAGGGCTGTGTGTGTTCGCCAGCGATGTGTTTGCAGGCGTCCATGTGTGATCTGTCCCTGATGAGGCTCTGCTGCAGGCCAACGGCTCCAGACACAAAAACCACTAAAACGGATGGAATTCGGTTTCTCTGGCGTTTTCCTTCCTCTGTCTGCAGCCTGTGGGCCCGTTAGGTTGTGGCTTCAGCAGACGCATTAGCATTTCTTTCATTCAGTCGCCTCTAATTGGTCTGATCTCCTATAGTCCCTTTTATTGACTTCAAACCATTTTCTCACCATCTTTTGTCCAATAAAAGAAGAAAGAAAACTCTTTCCAAGTCATTTATAATGACTGAAAACAAATATTTACTGAGTCCTTGAAGGAGAAAGATAGATGGCAAGTCATGTTTCCCAAACATTTTTCAAAATGCTGCAAGAAAATCCATGTATTTTGTTCTTTGATTATTCTGTTTCAAAACAAAATTGCACAAAGCACCGTGTTTTCCCCCCTAAGTTTTTAAAACCTGAATGAAAGAAAAGTAAACGCAAATTAAACTGATTTTTACTTAACCTGCCTAAATCCAAGATAAAAATTCAGAAAGAGTTTCTGTAGGTTTCACCAATTTATGACCTTAAAAAGTCTGAATTAAGACAATTTAAAACCTTTTAAGGCAATTATGAATTGAATTTAAGACATGTATCTCCACAGAAATGTAAGAACTCCATTCAGCCAACTGGTAATACATTTGCAGAAGAAAAGAAAAAAAGTTAGCAGCTAGTTAGCGGTAGCCTCAAGTGACTCAAGTCAGAACATGGAAGATGTCTGAGTAAATAAGTAAAAATACATAGAATATATTAGATTAGTCTTGCCAAGACAAGTTAGCAAGTTTCATATATTAAAGTTGGTCTTTAACATATTAAAGACTAACTTACTTTTTAAAATGTATTTAGACATTTTAAGGTTTTAGTTTTAGATACATGAACTTTTTAAGGATTAACGGACACCAAAATGTAGCGACACCCGAAACTACAGAAGTTACCAAAGAAGAAGAGTTTGTTCACAGACAAACATGCTAATGTGCTAACATGCTAATGTGCTAACACGCTAATGTGCTAACATGCTAATGTGCTAATATGCTAACATGCTAAATGAAAACATAACACTTGAGACCATGATTTGGGTTCCACCATTAAGTCCAAATATTACAACCAAATATTAAGCTTTTCCTTAAAATAATAGAATAAAATAAAAATACATAGAATAAAAAAGATTGTTTTTTTTTTCCTGAAATTAATTTTTTCTAATTGAATTTTAAAACAAAAACTAAACTTTTATTTTGAAACTGAAAAACCCAAAAATTACCGTACATGGATTCAAGACCTTTATTTTATTTTTTTTTTAAATCAGAAAACTGATTTCGTCAATAGTGGCTCTAAAGTCTAAAGGCTGGTTTCTGGTTTCCCAGGTTCAGATCCAGTTTTAGCGCTGAAATCAGAATTGTTCTGCATTTCTGTGGCATTAGAAGCACTCTTACTTTATTTACATTTATTTATTTGGTGTAAATCTCTGCAGCCATCAATTTATCCACAAAGATTTTTCAGCAGGCTCAGCCAGGGGCAACCCGTCTGTGAGAAGGACCCCTCATCTAAATCCAATGAAACTTTTATTAATTAAATCTGAATCTCTGCTTTTAGATCATCTCAGACACTCTTCACCGCCAGTTCAGGGCCTGATGAAACATGATTCACTGGCTCATATTAGAGGAGGTCAAAGGTCACAGATTCTCCTGGTCTCTGGGGTGAAGAAATATGTTGTTGTAGATGGAAACTCACACACGGCCTGCGCATTCAGCAGGCCGTGCGTCGTACTGTAAGCTTTGACTGATTTTTCATTCTTTTAAGTCTTTTCTGTAAATTTGTATCTTTATTTTAGTTTTATTTATTTATAGAAATTGTGTTGTTGAAAAATCAAAATGTTAGAAAGACGGCAGCTTTTGGGATGAGTCTTGATCAGAGTTTAGACAGTTTTACATTTTATATATACATTTTATTGTTAATTTATTAAAAGGATTTATATTTTTTGGAGCAAAATTGTCATATAAAACATCTTACAGTGGAAAATATTGTCAACAACACAAATTATTCGTCTTTAAACATCCAGAATTGTTGCATTGTCTTGCAAGCGCCACATATATCCAGTTACTGTTCTTTAATCAGCTTTTATTATTTTGGTTTCTGCAAAACCCTTTTTAACAAATCTGATCATTTTATTTGTTTAATTTAAAAAAAGAAAAAGTGGTTTTTGGCCTTCATGTCCTTTTGACCAAAGATTTTCATACCTCTACATTACAATAAAGGAAATATATATATATATATATATATATATACATACATACATATACATATACATGCATATACATATTTTTACATAATCAGGAGTTTTCCATCGTTTATGGTGTTGTAAATTGATGTCAGAATTTTTTCTTCTGTTATTGTGTTTCCATCTTTTCAGGATGTTTTACCGTACATTGTGTTTGAGGGAACAACCTGATCTTGTGTTTTCAAACCAAGTCAGTCTAAAGATTAAACATCTCAATTTATTTACATAAACTTTTTCTCCATCTCTGAACATCCAAACATCTCAGATCGGACCAAATGAATTCCTTTTGTTCTGTTTTTCCCCAACACAAATCCAAGCAACTTTCCAGCAACATCCATCTCTGTCCTCTGAAGATGAACACACTAACGCGCCGCAGCGACGTCTGTTTGAAAGTCGATAGGGATAACCCTCATGTGATTGTGTATCAATAAAAATACAGGAAAAAAATCTGAAAAACGTTGAAAGCTTTGGAATCCAGTTGTGGATTAAAACCAGACTGTTTGTGTTTATCAGACCAACTTCCAGATGCTCAGAGCTGCTAACAGAAATCAGACCAAAGTTTGGTCCGATTTCAGTCAAAACATTTTCATTTCTCAATGTTACCTCGTTTTTCTGCTCCGTTTGTAATGATGTCAGGCCTCAGAGAGTCACTTTGGTGTCACTTCATCCTCTAAATCTGCAAAAAATAAATCAAGAAATTACACTATTACCTTTTCAAAAACTCTACTTTTTTCTTGCATTTTCTTTTGGTGCAAATTAAATCTAGTTGTGTTTGTGTAAAGGTTTCATTGAAATTACATGACTGCCAAAGTTTTTCCTGTATATATAAATACACATTATGTGTCACACATAAGCTTTTTTGCCATTGAAGAGTCTGAGAAAAATATTTCAGAGAATCATATGAAGTGCTAGGAAACTGAGATCTTCCAGACTAAAATATTGATTACAAGTGTTTTTCACCCAAAAAATAGGCAAACTAATTTTACTTGAAGAAGTTTGATATTTCTGACTAAAATGCTGCTCAGATTGGAAGATGATGTTGGCTGCAATCTTTCTAAAAAGAAAAAACAAAAAGCAAAAGAAAACCCAACAATAGTTGATTGTAATAAATTTAAAAAACAACATTGACTAATACAGACTGCATACTTTTACACATGTAAGAACAATTTCTAGATTGTTTTAGATATACCAAACTTAACTTGTTTACTGTAAATGTGGTGTTTATCAGCTGATGTTACTTTCAAGTAAATAAAATATGGCACACGCCAATACCACTCTGCTTCTCAAAATCCCCTTTTTTAGCATTTGTTACTCCTGTAAGATTAAAATCAATAGCCAACACTAGCAGGATTACAAGTGATGCTAATGGTAACATGTATGTTACCATTAACATACTGTAATGTCAAACAGGAAGTCCAGCGCTGCGTTTGGGCAGCGAGGAGGGGTTCAAGTGGGAGCGAGCGTTGTAATCTTGGAAACCGGCGCGCTTCTATTATTTCCATGGCAACATGCTCAACAGTGTTGGCAAGACGCTTTATCTTATTGATAAAGCGTCTTGTTTTGAAATGTTGGTTTTGGGGGCCCCAAATAAAAATCTGCCCATGCCCCCAAAAAGGTTTGGACCGGCCCTGTAAACATTCATAACCTCCCAATCCAAATCCCAGATTATTTTCTACTCAAGAAAAAGTAAAGCATCTGTTCTTCCTCTGCCCCTTTCTGTACAGGAACAGCTGACAGCTGATGAAGATTTATTTGCCTTTTGGAAGTGAGGAGCAGGATGAGGATTGCAGAGGAAAAGAAGAAGAGCTCTGGGTTTGTAATCACACCAACTCCCTGCGGTACAGCTACCCCCTCTTCATTAACCTCTCTGTCAGCAACAGTTAACCTGGGCCCAAAACGTCCTGAACACACAAAACACAATAAAACTAGAAATAAACCACAAAAAGCAGGTTACATATGTGAACTGTTTCAGTGTTTTGGAGATAAACAGGCCTCCCATCGTCTCCGACAGCTCATTTTTTGTTCATATTTTGTCAAATTTGTAATATTTTGTCACAGTTAAATCTTTATAAATAAATTTGGGATAAAACCAGGTTATCAAAGGAAGTAACTTCAAGTAGCCTTTAGCCCAACACTGTTGCATATCAGTATAAATGATACAAACCTGCAGAGTAATTAGCATTTAGAGCTAATTAGCCTGTTAGCACAAATCTAACATGCTAACCCATTAGCAGGTAAATGTGGGAAATGTTACTGGTTTTTTGTATTGTTTTTCATTTGTGCATATGTATTAATTGGTTTATTTTGTAACCAGGGTGCTGTGAATTGCAGACTTCTGCCCAAGTACCTCTTGAAAATGAGATCCAGATCTCAGCGGGGTTTACCTGGTTAAATAAAGGAAATGAAATGAAAGCAAATCACACAAGGCCATTATTACCCTCAGTTCAGTTACTGAAACATAACATTTTCTTGAGCTCAAATTAGGTTTGGGTTAGCATGTAGTGCTAATTAGCATGCTAAACTAAGAGATGATGTAAACATTTCTCTTGTTTTCTGGAAGTTCACATATCCAACCTCTGATTATCACACTGTCCTAAATAACAGATCAACAAGCTAAGCTAATAGCTGGAGCCTGCAAAGCTTGCTGTTTATTTCTGAACATAAACCACAAAGCAGTTCACCGTGACGTTCTTTTCGGTTGTTTTAACCACCCTGAAACGTCTCCTGAGACACTTGCTGCATAAATTACTCTCTGCAGTGGAGTTTCTTGATTTAACACACTTTAGGATTTAACAGCACTTGGAAGAAATGATGGTTGCAGAAAATGTTTTACACAACACTCGAGGGTTGTTGGAATATACCTGAACTCATTTGTAATATTTGTTCCAGTGGAAAACTGATATATCACAGCATTTCATGGGAAGATCTGATGGGGCTTCCAAACCTAAATAAAAACCTTCACTTACTTTGAAATGCATGTTCTTCATGACAGGCTGTGTGGGAAGGGCACCAACTGGACTAAATCAGAGGGAATTGAGATTTTGCCACTTGTTGAAATGTGATTTAGAGCAGAAAACTGTTCTAAATAAATAGAAAACAGGTGATTGAATATGTTTTCAGTCAGCTGATTAGTACCTGGCTGCTCACCTGTTCCAGCTCATACCTGTCATTTACTCAAACCATTTCAGCTGCCTTCAGCTAACTGTCATTGTCATGTTTGCATAAACTTTTGTTTATAATCTGCCTTCCTCTGCTGAGCACAGCTGCATGTTACTGAACTAACGCTTATTTATTTGATTCATCTTGAAGAATCGAGTTCTTGTGTTTATGTTCAGTTTGTGATCCCATCTTGTTTTTATATTCTTTCTCTTGGACCTTTTTAAAAATCGAAAGCATAAATCAAACTTGAAAAAAGCTCCATTCCTCCTCTAAATCTAACATCAGGCTCCATAAACAGGAGTTGTGTCCAAGAACCAAAGTTTGTATTACATATGAAACAGCTGGCCAAGCCAGCAGATCAGCACTTTTTAACATCACTATAAATTAGAACAGTTTTAAGCTTAAGTAATAAAAAATAAATAAATTAGATTACTGTTGTGGGACTTATTTTTAAAATGAGATTTTGATGGCGATTGGAAGATGCTGCAGGATGCATGGAAACTAATGGTTCACAAAACTTTAAGCTACTTCCTTGAAGCTTATTTCAGCATCTGGAAAAATCACACATGGATCTGGAATAAAACTTTGCTTCAGCTGCACAGATTCAACAGAAATTACAGCTGTTACTCCAAACCCAAGCAGTGCAGGTGGGTGTGATTATGTAAAGATGTCAGGAATTTGGGAATACCCTAATTCATATTCGGACATTCAACTTCCTTTAACTCTGCAGTTTGGATAATAATCTGTTCAGATGATAGGAGGCAGCTTTGTGTCTCACAGAGTCCAAATGTGATACAAGAAAACAAGAATGAACAAAGATAAAGGACTTCACAGAGACAATACCAGGTCAGATAATAAGGAAAAATATTCAAATAGATCCACGATTATGTGTAACAACAAACCTTATTTCAGATTTAAAAACACTTTTGGCTGTTTAACTCAATAACTTTAATTTAAAAAACTTTCTACAGGAAAATACGGTTTTTGTTTTCAAGAAGAAACAGTGAAACTTATTGTTTTGTCCCAAATATTCAAATGAGAAAATTAATGACATGACAACAAATTACAGTTGAACATAAAAGACCTTTTGGAAAAAAACTTTCAACTTCTGGATCTTATTGGTTTTTTTTGTTAAAGTACCTAAGAAAAACAAAATTAATAGACAGAATATAGTTTGTTATTTTGTTTTATTATAAATTTTTAAAATCTAACATATGTAGCGTCCCGATGCACACTCCATTCCAGTAGATGGCAGTAATGCACATCTCAACTGCCATAAAAAAGAAGAAGAAAAGACTCCATCCTCACCTTGTCATCCCGGGTAGATGATGTATGCTAGGTGCTACAAAGCTAGCGCCAGTCATTTTTGCCCATTTAGTGACGATCAGCCCCTCAACCACTAAACACTTGGTCTGTTTTTAGAAACAGTGGAAACCCAAATGGAAGTACAAACATGTTCAAAATGTGAATTTTGCATAATACAGTAGGTCCTTTTAAAATCTACAAGTCTTGGTGTGTGTATAATTGTTAAAGTTTATGACAGGACACATAGAAAACAACTGAACAAACATGTTTTGTCAGCACAACTTGGTTTTGCAGTGTTCCAGCTGAACAAACCTCAAAACCTCTGGGGAATTGTTGGAGAACCTCAAACCAGCTGACAGCCCTGGTGGTGGGAGGCTGATGATTTGGACTTGTTTTGTCTCCATCTTGTTTTTTGTTTCCATTGCTGATGTTTGGCACAAACTGGCTCATCAACACAGCCAGTTTGGGCTGTTTGGGCATCAATCTTTCTGTACAACGTTTGATGTACAAAAATTAAAGTCTGGAAAACTCAAAGGACTGAAGAAATGCTGCAAAAACCAGTGGTGGCTTTCTGATAAATCATTCTGCTAAAGGGGGATCTACACTGTTAGATTCAATTCAGTTCAATTCAAAAATACTTGATTGACCCTAAAGAGAAATTAAATAGATTTAAATAGATTTATTTGAAGGTTTTGGCTTTTTTTTTGTTTTTTACTGGGACTTTCCTGGAAGCCCTGTGGGGAAAAAACGAGCCTCATGTTTGAAACCTTTTCAAAAGTTACACACGTTTTAGCAGTTCAGGTTTCTGCAACTTGTTCTTATTTTGTTTTAAGTCACTATTTGTAAAACGTTCATTTTTCCATTTCACATGACTGACTTCACTTGTCATAATATAAGCCAATGAAAGGCCTGTGTGTCTGTCTGAATCTTCACCCGAGGGTGAAATGGAAATTCTCTCCTAAGTCAAGTTTGCAGTCCGGAGTCGAGCCAGAGAAATAAAACGTTTCACCACGTTTAGCCGCGTTGCTGGACAGGTTTTCTTTCTTAGCGAAGAATAACTTCTATTAAAAATAATAATAATAATGAATTTATCTCTTCTTGATGCCAGTTAATCTGAGATCACTGATTAAAATTTAAGGTAACGTTAAAGAAACGAAGCAGCCA
This sequence comes from Alfaro cultratus, assembly GCA_903066825.1. Classification (NCBI taxonomy): domain Eukaryota; kingdom Metazoa; phylum Chordata; class Actinopteri; order Cyprinodontiformes; family Poeciliidae; genus Alfaro; species Alfaro cultratus. The sequence goes on from CAEFZX010032114.1 coordinate 17,807, forward strand.
TTTTATAGCAGTAGAACTAACTGACCAAATGTAGCAGAGTCCCGCTTGGGTTGCTAGGTGAGGGGCTGGGGTTGCTAGGTGACAGACTGAGGTTGCTAGGTAACGGTCCAGTGCCAGTGGAATGTCAATTTTGTATAACGGGACCCTTTTAAATCCACATAACCCTAGTAAATTTACAACTTCACTAGGGTAATTTCCAAATAAAAAAAATAATAATTCTGGTCATTTGTTTATAAAAAATATAATTTTCTGTTTTCCATTTTTAGTCTGAAAAATTTAGTAATATAATAATCAAATATACTAATGGGGAAAATGCACCAAATTTTTTTACAAGTTGGTTGAATAATTGCACAAAATCCTTAAAGCAACACTTTGTTAAAAGACCTTTTCAGAAAATTTTACTTCAGTATTAATTATTTATTATCTTTCAAACCAGAGTTCCCATTATAATTGCTACATATGTTGCTTCAGACCCGCCTGTTGAGCCTCATCGGACACATTAAAAATAACTAGGAAATCACACGTTTCTCTGTCTTTTCTGGCCATAAAACTTGATCGGTAGTAAGTGAACACTATGAGCTCTGCTTTCGCTCATTTATCACCACTTTTCTCCGCTGTGATTTTAATGTGAAGCACAACATGCGCCTTGTTCAGTTGCTTACCTATAATTGTTCAAATGTCAGCTGGATGCCAGATTTTCCGTTGACTAAAATGTCTAAAATCAGAGCTACTAAAAAAATTACTTTTTTGGACTATTTGGAATACCTTGAGATGCTGTAAGACTCCATATTTATTGATAAACAATTTGTTTAACTTATGCATTATGTCAGCAAAAGGGTCTAAAACAACAAAACTTAAACTAATTTGAGGCAGATTTTAGTTTAGTCACAATAAATTAGCTATATATTTTTGGAAACATATTTTAAATTATAAATAAAACATGTTTACTTGGCTGGTGACCCAGCTTAGGAAGATTATTCAAGAGATCTTGCTCTTCGAATAGTTGGACCATTGAGCAAAGACTTTTGATTTTTGGGTCAGATTTTCCTTCACCTTAACAGACTGGAGCGATGCCTCCAACATGGCACTCTTGATATTTATCTGTCTGTTCATCTCTCACTTCACTCTACACTGCTAATTCGCTAATGCTAATAATCAGCTACGTTTTTTGTTTAGCACTTTCGCTAACTTTGAATGCATGTAGCGCAGTTAGCGTCTGCTAAATTAAATTTTAAGGCGCAAATTTACTTTATTCAAGCTTTCACTTGAATAAAGTTTGACATTTTTGTTAAAGTTTTGGTTATCAATTGTTATTAATTCTTCAAGTAGTTCTACCTTTATATTCATGCTTTTATTTTGAAATCTGTTTACGCAGCAGTTCTGTTTCCTCTCCTCACATTCTGCACCTGTGATGTGGTGCAGCAGATGACATGGGGTATCAACATGGTTGAAGTTAGCGCATTAGCTTCTGCTAAATATTATGTTGATGTAGCCAGTTAGCGTTAGCGGAGCTAATGTTTATGAGGAGTCCTAGAGGTTAACTCAGCCAACTTTGTTTTGTGGGAAGAGTGACACCATGTTGTGGATGTAAAATTAAAACCTGTGTACGACGCAACAAAATGGCTGACTTTCTACACAGCGGATCGAGTCTGAACCAGTTCCAAGGAGGAGCCGAAGGCAAAAGCGAGAGTCCAAATACTGAATAAAATAATGTAAAATTCATAAAACTGGTTCTGGTTATGTGACATCAGGCTGATGGGCTTCAACAGAACAGAAAAAGTCCAACCAATTACATAAAACTGACAAAGATCAACAACAGAAGTCTGTGTGAAAGCCTTTTTTTGGTCTATTAATAATAATAATGGTGCATAAGTCTATTTACCTTGAACTGGGAGTTTTATTCCCTGGAATTTTTACGACATTCTTGTTTTATTAGTCAGTGCAGCGGAGAGCTGACAAGACCCCCTCGGAGGATGTCGAGACGGTGTCAGAGAGTTCAGAACCGCATCGTATAAAACACAACCCAGTGAATCTGACAGAGTTTCCCTGACTGCTTATATAAAATGTAAATTATCCTGAAGGGAAAGTCTAACCCCATATTCACTGAACATGTGGATTTACGATTGACACGCCTGACCAAAACCAGTTTACAGACCAGTTGAGCTGAAGGGAGTGGAGAGGCTCGATGCAAAAAGTCGACCATAGAAAAAAAACTCTCACAGCCACTTTAGCCTGTAAAGAGCTGAACTGAGACAATGAAACGGAGATTTCTGTAAATGTTTAGGAACAGGAAGTCAACACAATGCAGCTAAATCCTTCAGCTGATTCGAAACGCTCCAAGAGTCCTGATGAAAATCAAAGATTCAGTAATAATCACAGTAAAGTTGAAACAATTAATCAGACTAATCATTATTAATCATGGAATAATCGTCAACTAATTTAATAATCATTTAATCGTTAACTTGGTTATAAACACTCCCAAAAAAAACATACAACAAGTTTTGGATTTAAGATAAAAATATTTTTGTCTGTGAATATGTTTACCGGAAACTCCTCATGTGATATAGTTTAGTTTATTATTGCATTTTTGTCTGTAAAACATTTATTTTCTTATTTAAAAAAGGAATTGAATTGTTTATTTGCATTAAAAAAAAATAAATCTTGTGACGTTAATTGAAAAATATGTAGAAAGTGCCCATTTTTAATCTGATTAATACAAGACTAAAACACATTTTTCACAAAATCTGGACAAAACAGGAGAAATAAACTCTTATTTGCTGAAAATTTCCCTCTCCTTCTGGCATTCCTTTCCTTTTTAGCATCAGTTACATACTTTATTAAAGTGCAGAGGATGCATCCACAAACATAACAATCAGCACGTGTCAGAGGGGCAATAAAAGCGAGACAACAGCACTGAAGATCGGCTCAGTTCGTTAGAGCACAATGGCAGCCGGTAATAACCTCCTACTGGGCTTTGAGAAAGATCCCTCACCTCTAACTGCTGTTTTGTCGACACGTCTGAACCCGTTTGTGTGAATCCAGAGATCCAACAGAGGCGCTGTCGTTCCCAGAGATCATTTCACTAAACCTGCAGTACGAACCGCAACACTTCAGAGAAACGCAGAGGAGGACAGCAGGAATAAAGGATGGAGGACAGGAGGAATAAAGGATGGAGGACAGGAGGAATAAAGATGGAGGACAGGAGGAATAAAGGATGGAGGACAGGAGGAATAAAGGATGGAGGACAGAAGGAATAAAGGATGGAGGACAGGAGGAATAAAGGATGGAGGACAGGAGGAATAAAGGATGGATGGCGCTGATTCTGACCCGGTTTGTTGCGTCGATGTTTATTCTGGCAGCCGGTCACTTTGAGCTGAACTCACTGATGGGTTCATGAGAAAGCGACGCTCTGGTTCTGAGAGCAAAAACTTCTGACGTGAAGACAGGAGGAATGATGGAGAGGAAACATGGAAGATGAGTTTAACTTAAAGATTTGCTTCTGTAATTTACAAAACTTAAAGTTCATTCACAGCTGATCGTCTGGTAGACTCGGTTCAATTGGGGACCAAAGTTGCCACATTTGCAACCAGCAGCTGCTGTGGTTCTCTTTCACACTGCATTGTGTTAAACGAACCAAATCCTTTGAGCAACCTCAGACCTCCTCGCCTGTGGGGGCGCTGCACCAAGAACCACTAAAGGAAATTACACAAAAACCTCTGAAGAAGACACTCAGCGTAACTTCCTTTTTCACAAAACGTAAACAAAAGTGGAATAGCGTTAGATTTTTGTGGTTGTAGAATTTCTCTTCTGTATTTTAGTAAAAACAATGAGTCATTTCTCCTGCTAGCGCTAGACTAGCGTGTTTGTTTTGGTTGTATCTACCCAGAATGCACTGGGTAGATACAGTCCAGGGCTGCAGGCCACTTCCAGGTTTTGGAGCAGGTTCCGGTCTGTTTGGCGTTCACATCTGCATTTGAACCACAGCAGAGTTCACTTCAACGAAACCGAGACTGAGGGTGCATTCACACTAGTCCTGTTCAGTCCACTTTGTTCCAACTCCAGTCCATTTGTCTAGAAAGTCCGGTTTATTTGGGGACGTGTGATCGCTAAGTAAACCAAAAAGGCAAATTGGGTCTGCTCTTTGGCCATTCGAATGTATATGTGAACAGGAAGTGGACCACAGTGCAAGGTATTCTGGGTAAATACAGCGAACGTGTTAGCCTAGCGCTAATGGGAGAAAGGTCTCGTGGTCTTTCAAGAAAGACATAAGAGAAATCCTACAGCCACTAAAATCTGATTCTGCTCCATTTTTGTTTACATTTTGTAAAGAAGGAAGTTGTGTTCAGTGTCTTCTTCTGAGGTTTATGTGTTGTTTCCTTTTGTGGCTCTTGTGCAGCGCCCCCACAGGCAAGGAGGGGAAAAGGTTTCTTTGACTGTAAGACAGAGAGCAGCAGCAGCAGAACATGCAACAAATGTCTACTGGCTCATCAGGAAAACATCCTTAGAAACAGCAGGACAAAAGAAAAGTCAGGCACGGTGTGTTATTTGGAGAACAAATAACACATTACATAACAACATGAATATGAAACCATTGAAATTTCTGAAAAGCAAACTGGCTGAACTGGCCATTTAGTGTTTGATAAATGTGACAAGGTTTAAAAGTTAACTCTTCTGAATAGATTTACTGTGAAATTGAGCCACAAAACAAAGCGAGTTCAGCCAAAGTTCCCACTCAAGTGAAGGCTTGATGCAGCTTTTCTGCAGAAATTAAACCTGATATCTGAAAATAAATGCACAACAGGCCATGAAAACTAACAGGGATCAGAAGATTACAACAGAAATGACATGAACTGAAAATCACAGTTACAACATCCAGTCAGTCTGAAGCTATGACCAACATTCATGTCCCTCAGATTCAGTGCTGAGGAAAATACTTTTTTAATAATCGATTATTAATTGACGTGAACAGGCTTCAAAAAGATGAAAAGAATCATTCACGGAGCACCATTAAGCCAAAACTGTACAAAAAACTATACAGTTTGCAATTAAAATAAAAAGCTTTGTCTGCAAATATAATTGAACCCCAATATTGTTTTAGCTTAGATAGAATCACCAAAACTATTTCTATTTGGCAGAAAACCTGTTGAGTTGGTCAGTAGCTGTGCTATTATTACAGAGTATTAGGGCCAAAATAAGAAAATAAAAAATTATCATTAAAAAATTTAATTGTAAGAATAAAGTCACTATATTTCAAGACGACTTCAGCCTCAGGCTGTCTAATGTTTTGTCTTTTTTTGTTCTTTGGATGCCAACAAAAACAAATGTGCTTCTGTTTGATGACAATAAGGCTGATTCTGGCTCTAATATTATGACTTTCTCATACATAATTTCTCATAATACTACAATTTTATTATATTTTCAGTTTCTTAGCTTGGCCCTAATTCCATTTTAGATAAAAAAATAAAAATAAAAAAATTAATTACTTTCTTATTTTAAGAAGGAATTGAAATATTTGCTTATTTGCACCTTTTAATATATTTCTACTATTGTATAAAAAAAGAGTTAAATAAAAAATCTTGCAGAATGCAGTGAATTTTTTCTTTTTTTTTGTCCAATTAATCATCAGAATAATCGATAACTAAAACAATCGTTAGTAGTCTGCAGCAGGTAAGATACTGACTGCTGCAACATAACCTATCGGTTTACTCAGTATAACTTTGAATTGAGGCATTAAACAGATTAAACTTCAGTAATATAATAATAAAATGAGCCACAGCTGCTGAAAGCGAAGGAAACTCACCGTACAGGATGAAGAACCAGTTATTCCAACTGTCAGCGCCGGTCCATCACGCCGAATGGAGTCATATCTGACGCTGCTTTCTGTCTGCTTGTGTGTGTATGTGTGTGTATGTGTGTATGTGTGCGTGTGTGCGTGTGTGTGTGTGTGTGTGTGTGTGTGGATGGGTTTGGCAGCCGCCTGTTCAGTCCTGATAGCGCTCAGTCTTGCAGAAGCTCAGCTGGGTTTTAGAACAGTGTGAAAACTGTTTCTTCTTCTTCTCCTCCTCATTTGTTGTGTGAGAAACGTTTATTTTTCCAGCTCTGCCTCTCCTTTGCTCTGCCTCTCCTTTGCTCTGCCTCTCAGCTGTCTCTCCACTCCCTTTTCTGGGTTTCTCTCCTCCTCTTTCGGCCCTTCCCACACTTCCCACTCCGTCATCCACAGATATTTTATATTTCTTTTTATTTTAACATTCTCTGTAAGTTAATGTTTTTCAAACTCTTCATCATTTATTCATGCAGCTATGTTTCTTTTTTCTCTTTCTGATATTTAAACATTGCCTTTTTCTTTGTCTCTTGTTGCTTTTTTAAGTACTTCTCTCCCATTTTTAGGGGGTTTTTTTTATAGAAAAGTCTCCCACTCTTCCCTTCCTCCACTCTTTTCTTCCCCTTCCCCCCGGCTCCGCTTGGTGAGTATCATGTTTGGCTTTAAACTACAGAACTTGGCTCCGACTCAGACCTCATATATCAGTAATCTGATTGATGGCCACGCATTTCTCCAAATAAATATTGCACCCTGGAAGGAGGGTCACCACCTCCGTGTGTTTGGAAATAACCTAAAACATGTTTAGTCCCTGATTGGGAGGCATTTGAGTCCAATTATTTAGAACAAAGGAGTTTAATGTTTGTTGGGCATCTAACTGTTTGTGTTTTATGCAGCGCTTTAATTGCAGTCGTGTTTGTGGTTCACATGGCCATTTTGAAGAAATGCGCAGCCCATGAGAATGAAGAGAAATATGTGGAGTTGTTAAAAGCCACCACATCCAGCCCCGTTTCTCTCTTCTAGCTCTTAGAAAACCAAACTTTCAGTCTCTGAAATTTGCAGTTAAATTAAAGGCGTCCTGACAGCCTCATTCAGGATGTCTTCACCCCTGATAGTCCGGTAGATTCAGTTGGATTGAAGACTAAAGTTTCAGCCGCACTGAGTCAAACCAACCAAACCCTTTGAATAACCTCTTCCCCTCCTTACCTGTGGGGGCGCTGCACCAAGATCTACTGAAGGATAATACACAAAAGCCTCTGAAGAAGATGCTGAGCACAACTTCCTTCTTTATGAAATGCAAGCAAAAATGGAGTGGTGTTAAATTTTAGTGGTTGGAGGATTTCTCAAGCCATTTCTCCCACTAGCATTAGCCTAATGTGTTAGCTTTGGTTGTATTTACCCAGAATGCCCTGCTCTGTAGTCCACTTCCTGCTTTTGGAACAATGTCTGGTCCACTTGGCGTTCACATATACATTCAACGCTCACCAGAGTTCACATGGATTTTCTAAGCTGAGCTCCAGTATGTTTGGTCAGCTAGTTTTAACGCTGTATGCGCTGTACAATGGCTGCTGGCAAAGACAAGTGTTTTGTTGTTAAATTACCATCCTGAAACCACTTACTGGATCCTTGTTTGTTGTGCTGGAGGCTCCACTTCTGCTTTTCAAAGATACACTGTTGTATAATTACGCATCTGCCAAAACTGAAGAGACTGAAATCTGACTATGTCAGAATAATTTTATGCAATAAATGTAATTAACATGTTTCGTAACCCATAAATCTATCCTAACCTGTTCAAGAAAGTACTGTTGGTCACCTTTCATGTCTGAATGCTGTGAAAGTGTTAAATAAAATTCATGGTTTATAAACACAAACATGGCCAGTAAAGCTGATTCTGAGAGTGAAGCCATTTCTCTATTACAACTCACCGTGACACACCTTTTAGTTTTCACAGGAAGAGATGTTTGTGTTGCGACTGCACTCCTTTAAAACGCCTCTGTGATCCAAACACTTTTTTCATCTCAACATTAAATCTGCTCACAATGTTACCATGTCTAATAAAAAAAGTGTCACCCAGTGTGTAACTGAAAACAGACAAATCTGCAAATCTGCCTGGTCAGTAAGACACTGACACACACGCACCCACACACGCACACGCACGCACACACGCACACACACGCGCACACACGCGCGCACACACACACACACACACAC